>JAWQFJ010028853.1:0-10000 GCA_034096865.1 Theodoxus fluviatilis
GTAGAAAGCATCACTAGGTGTCAAGAACTGAAAAATGATTAACACGCAGTTATTCCACAACACCCACCATGAAGTGCACATCTCTGTGTGATTAGATGTTTGAGTGACTGTGACCATGCAGGAGAAACAAGGCTGAAGGCGGCAACACAGTTTTCAAGCGCAGCCGTCAGCTCATCATGTCACGTGTTTGTATTCCCAAACCTTAGGTCACTGTGGAAAAACATTCTTTGTGAGCATGCGTTTCTTATGAGCTGTCCATTGATAGATATATAAAGTACAATGTGGTGGATACATCCCAGTTAGTCATAGTTTCATACTTTAGCTCTGCTTTCCCATGCACGGTGACAATTCGTTATGAACGCACAGTGGACCCTTTAATGTCACCGTCAACTTCAACGTGTAACAAATGTAAATAATTAAACTTATTGAAATACAATGGATCGATAAAATTCTTCATCAACACAAAGTCATTAGTAGTAGTGATAAATGAAGCAGTCATCAATACAGACACGATCCGTTAGGAGTCCTTTCTGAGTAAACATCAAATCTGACTCCGGAATCCAGTAATAAAACAATCAGCACATACTAAATCCCATCAAGTCAACGGCAAATTCTAATCAGAGTCTCGTTATCAAAATATGTGATGCACCACAAATGTCAGCATCAATGAGTCAATATACCAATATAAATTCATTTCAAACTGATAAACTACCTTCAACGGATCAACAGCTATAGGTGATCAATCAATAGACAAACAGACATATTTTTCATGAATCTCATCACGTGAACATGAAAACATCAATAAACACACAAAATATACAAAATACATGTAACACAATCAGGTCCAATAAGACTCTTTTCTCGGTCATGAACATACAATTATAATAATATTAATAAGTTAACAGTTATGAAAGTATCTATGACCAACACAAGTGTATGTATCATACTACATCATTTATCAGTGATCAAACAAGCATTCAAGTGCCATGAGCCCTTTACATGATTTCATTATCATCAGATTAAACACAATGGACAAACAGTTGGTAAAACAAGATAGAGCCAGCTCAATTAACTACCATTCATGAATACTCTTTACTGTGTCAGTAACAAAATCTCATCAGATTTTCAGCAGCAAAATAGTCGTAAAAGCACACCTGACACACACAGTTCTGCATCGATCCAGCAACAAAGTGAGTCATAAATCAGTTGTCAAACAAGTATTCAAACGCCAGCAGTTCCTCAGAAGGCTTCATCAATATCCAGGTTACAGCTCGTCGCAAGGTGAACACCAATATCAACGTGAATCCAGCAGAGTGAATGGATGTCCACCAAGAAGTCTCTCGGGGCTCGATTCAATACGTCAGCATATTTTGTTTAATATTTTATGAAGCAAAACTATAGCAACATGAACTCTGCATTGGTTAAAATCAAAACACATCAGATGTCAGTGGTGAAAAACAAGCAATGCAATGGGCCCATCTCAAATCTTCATCAGGCATCATCAACATTACAGAAGAGTTCAACGGCAATAGCGTTATCATGGAAACATACAGGACTCATCAGAAATCTTCATGAGGTCAACTTCGAGATACAAAAAACGTTCTGTGAGTAAATGAAACATGTGGAAACAAAGACAATTCAAACTGTAATCTCAGCGTCTACACACCTATTCTACAGGGCAGTCACGTCCATCCTGTCAGCCAGCCATCTCTCCAGCAGCAAACGCCACCAGATTCCAACTCAAGCTGCTCTCTGTCATCACTGTTGCTCATGGACCCACACTGCACTCGTGCCACTCCCTGGTGGTCTTGCGTTTTCTGCCGTCATGCATGGTGGCATGCTTTTTTCTTCTTCAAAACAAACGCGTTTTCGAATGAGGCATTTATGCATATGCACATTGACACAACATTGTCCACCCCACACTAATACATTCTGAAGAAAGTCCACCAGAGTTATGCAAGTTTCAAAGGCTCGCCCAATCTCCTGCTGCCATCAATGCAAATTACATGTCGTGAAAAGTCATTGACAGAATCATGAGGAGTAACAGAAGGAAATGGTAATCTATGTCTGTAATTATGTTTTCCAATCAGTAGTAGTCTATGTATTCACCAAAGTTCCCAGAATATAATTCTCGCTGAGGATGAAGTATCGTCCTATACACAGATTAGAAAGTATTGTGCCTAAACAAACATCGTCACATTCATCAAGTATGCTCGTCTCTCAGTCTTGTTCGTGAAATGCATGTATTGATTACAATGTAAAACTTGCAGAGCACATATCAACCGTCATATATATATAAAATAGTATGAACACTATCATCATATTCTGCTTCAGGTGCGACATTAACTAAGGTATTATCATTGTCTACAAGGTCACACATCAAGTTCTGTCATCACAAAACAACCGCTAAGCATTGAAGACCTGTTTGAACAGAGCCCAACGAAACTGTTTCGTGACTGCCTTGGCATTAAAACAGTGTGTAACAGTTCCCCCTGTCCTCTGGGCCTTCATAAATGCTGCATTGCAAGGATGACATAAACTTAAAAGGCACAGATAAGAATCAACGTTGGGCAACAGTAAAAATCCAAGTGAACGAACAAAACTAGGCTTTGCACTGTAGTATTTATCACCAGTAGTATTAAGAGGAAATCAGTGTTAAACCTGAGGCCTCCTAACTTGTATACTGTCATTTTGCACACAAAATCTCTCTCTACCAACAGTTCACATGACGACTGGAAATATCATCACAAAATGATTGATCATGTTGACCAGAGATGAACCACCGAAGCTTTGAAGAGTACATTCATGTCTCTCTCAGTGCTTCATTGTGATTTTTCAGCGATGTGGATATTAACACCATATTTCCACGATATTGAGACAATATATATGAACAAGGTGAGAATACCGTTGTCTGATGTTCAACCACAGGCATGTTTTCCATTAACAAAACAAAACACATGGATCTATTTCAGTCAGCGTGGCTGAGAAATGAAGCTTTGAGATCCAAAGATACTTGGGCACACAAGGAAAGCAGCATACCACACAATGTAGTGTGTACTGTCAAAGAAGGGCATTGCCGTTTCCAGACTATTCAACATTGATTGTTTTGAGAAAGCCAGATACTTCCCAAAGAGATGTGGCTGGATCCTTCCTTTCCACTTGAGCTGCTTCATGTCCACGTACAGGTCGATCAGCTTTTCTCGACGGTCTGCATCCTCCTCCAGGGCTGACAGGACAGCTGGAGAAAAGCCTGATGCCATGATGGCGTCCTGTATCAGCCTCCAGGCTGTGCGTTGGACTTCCGGTGGGGTGACGTTTCCTGGCCAGTTGCCAGGGCGGCCAAACACCGACACCGGGAAAGCAAAGTAATCTGGCTGGAGCTGTTTGCTGATGTGCCTGGCAAGCAGACATACGTTGTAGAGCAAGGCTTCCCGAGACGCCAGGAAAAGCATGAGTGAGTGACGACCGTGAGGAAAGGCGTCCATCTTGTCAAGAGTAGCGAGGATGAAAGTCCCTGGAGGAAGGGACTTTTCTGATGCAGTTTGCTGTAAGTCTCTAAGAAACAGAGGGAAATGCATCGCGTATGCGCTGCTCTTGCTCCGCTGCTCAGCTAGAATAGCATCTGCTTCACTCATTTTAGTGTGAAAAGAAGGAATGCCACTGGCAGTTTGAATATTTGTTGTGATCCTAACACTACAAGAACCTTGACTACTTCATTATAGTCCAGGTCTTCCACAGCGACACCAGCTCCCACTGCCGTCTTCTCCTCCATCACGCTCTGTGTCTGGATGGATCTGTCGCTCATGCTGCCAAGCGTGTTCTGACAAAGCAACGCACCTGGAGTACAGCATGGTGAGGTCGTCTCCTTCTTCCTGCTGTGAACACGCTGTCTGATGCTCGTTGAAAATCCTCATTACAGCTGTACCTGTCTTTGACGTGACAGCAAACAAAGTGAATATGAGAACGTCTTCACTGAATTGATGCCAGTCTCCCTCTATCTCAACTGTTGAAGATTTCAAGTTTTTCTCCCTTGTCAGAGGAGGGGAATCCCGTGTTTCCCCAGGCCGTTTCTCTGCGCTTTGTTCACAGGGATGGACCTGCGTGGTTCTCACATAGACAGTTTCCCATTGGCTTTCAGAGTCGTCATGGGTCATGGTAGAGGATGCATCACATGACTGGAAACACAACTCTTTGACACGAAGGTTTACTTGAGTGATCAAGAGAAGCAACGCGACTAGAACAATGTCTCTATCGCAAAGTTCCAGACATTTCTTCATGAGGCAAGCCTCTGCTGCATCATCATTCCTGAGGTCAGGACGACTCCTGTTCAACCAAGGCCAGGTGACATCGCTGTCTGAGGACATCTTTGCAGCTGCCGTGTATGGGGACAGATAGCACTCTGTGACAGAGCCGTCCTCCAGTGTGACGCCTCTCTCCATCATCTTGACAATGGACTGGCAGAAACACGGCCCTTGGGATTCCAGCACAGAGACCACGTCAGAAGTGTTATCAAGGTTTTTTGAAAGACACCCATTGAAACTGGGTGCAAGTCGTGCAAGTTTTTCAATGGCTTCTTTGACAGACTGCTTCAGATCATGGGAAGTCACAGAGTCATCAGTCAGGAACGGTTTGCATGGCTTCAAGGCGCTTGTGTCCAGTCCTGCTAAGCGGGTTTCCTCTGTGTGCAGAAGGAAAGCTCCGAACATAGGAACAAAGGCAGCCAGGGAAGCAGTCTGTAAAGATGCACTTGCTTCATGAACCCTTTCCTCAGAAGTGGTTTCCTCTTTTTCGGGTGCGTGTCTTGCTTCACGTGGAAATGCATGGGAAGGGATGGTGACATCTAAAGGAGAAAATCCATGAAGTGCACTCTCGCAAATTTCTTGTCATTTCGCAGATTTGTTCCCACGTGGAAAATAGGATGCGTGAGAAGTGACGTTTCAAAGACGATGACACGACCTCCACTTGAACCTGGTTTGCTGGGAGCAGTGTGGTGGACAGTCCTGGACGGCATGTTGTAGTCGACCATCTCGCCAAAGCTGACGTGTTTGGGTTGTCCCAGGGGATGGGAGATGAGGCACGCTATGGGCGGCCTGCTCGGGCGATCAGAAAAATATGCTGCTGACTGATTTTCATCGCACGTTTTGATGCCTCATCCTCATTTGAACAATGCTCCCTGATATGAGCACCCATGACGTCTTTAACAGTAAATGAGGCAACAGCAATGTCGTCCTTTGAATATTTAGCACCGAAGAATCTTCCTCTTTTCCGACCACAACGCTGGACAAGTTTCTCCTTGTCATCTGGGTCTCCATGGCGATAGTCGTAGAAGACATCAAAAGATGCATTATGTAACTCTTCTTCGTTGAAGAGAACATGTCTATTGGTGGTGATTCGGACATTGTTTCCTCCTTCTCGATATAGCAATCCTGATCCACACATTGTTTTCTGTTTCCTCTTTTTGAACTGGTCGTCATCAGGACGTTTGTCACTAAGGCCGTTGTTATTGATTCTAACAACATTCTTTGATACGTCCAGGATATATTGCAAGTGTTCTTGAGTCCTGATGGGTTCAGGGAGGTCCCCCAGGGTCAGTTTGTGGATGGGGATGAAGCCCTCTGGGGTCAGGTCCACAGTGTTCCCTCCTTCCAGCCCTCCTCCCTGGCCATGCCAATCCTTCCCCTCCACACTGGAGGTCTGCAGTTCCTGGTCATCTTCCGGGAAGTATAAATCTGGTATGACTGTTGTCTCACTCGCCATGTTGGTAATCAAAACTATGCATCCACAGGGAAATGTTTGATAGTTTCAGCGCCATCAATGTCTTTGTTCGTGGCCATCATGATTGAAATCTGCTGTTATTGTTCACAAAAAGCGCTGGTATTTCCTCAGGAAATTCATGCGGACTGACCACAGCTACACAACATCACCCCAAGGTCACCGTGTCAAGGCAGATACTAGGTACACGTCATCCGATGCGATGCTCTTTTTTTTACAAAGGGAGGTAACCCACTCGCGGTATGTTTCGAGCAGTCTATCTTTCTCTCTTAAAGCCATTCCTGTAATTGGAGTTTAATCCTCGATCCTGTCGATGTCATGCTAGCACAGGGACAGATGCGCTGCCAGACTGTGAACACCCCAAGGCAAAGTCCACGTTACAAAGTGACCATTCAGCACGCCTGCAGGTAACTCAGTGTCAGTCACATCCCTGCTTCCTCCACCATCACCACCAGACCACAATTCCTGCTTCCATAGAGGCTGAGAGCGTGTATTCCATACGTTTTCATTGGAAGCAAACTCAAATCCACGGAGAAACTAAACTACATGTATATGTCAACAGCAAACGCTGTCAGTTTGTTCTGTTTTTACAATGTAAATACATTAATCTCTCTTGATATTCATCTTTAAAAGACACCGTTTTAATGATGACTCATCTTTGATTATGTCTACATGACTAAATCGAATGCATGCATGCATGTGCGTCCTTTTGCATGTGTTGCGCCATTCTTACATTTTTCATGTACTTTTTGTAGAGTGAATCTTGCCCAAACAGAAAAAACTCCACCTCAATATTATTGTTGTGACATATTGTACATCACAGCAGTCATACAATATAGATTAGAAAAAGCTAGGACTAGAATTGGGCAAACACTCTGTACAAAATACACACACAGAACACTGGATACTGAAGGAATAACCATGGGGAGGACACTTCCAGGCTGAAACTTCTCTATCACGCCTTACTCTGCCCAGGAAGTCAGTGCAGCTGAAGGCTGAGGAACTCACGACACGTGACGTCACCAAGTCAGCTCCACTTTGTCCCGTGTTGCTCTCTAGCACAGCATCTCAGGTCAGAGGTCGTTAGATGACGTCACTGGAAAGGCTTCCACGATTCTGTTCCAGAGAAATGCGTAATAGTTGTATGAATGGGTGAGTTGAGAAGGAGGGGGAAAGTGTACTCTAAGGCAAACAGGAAGTGTTAGAGTACGGGAACAGACACATCGGAACACATGTAGCATGAGCAGGAGAAGCAAGTATATGCATAGTACCCACTTTCAATGGACACTCAGACTATGAAAATACAAAACCGCAAATATTGCAATAATATTATCCGTGCAAACAGAAAACCACTGGTCTTTTAGGTTTGTATTTCAAAACTTGCGATTAAATCTGGATGTGGAGTATTTCTTGTAAAGTTTGGGAAAGATTGAAGTCATTGTAGAAGATTCCAGCTTTTTCATCTCCCCTATCCTGTTCCAACTCCTTAGTTCGTTTTAATATTAAGTGTCATTTGACGTCTTTCCGCCTCTTTCAGGATTACCCAGTTGCCGCTGGCAGGTTTTGGAGGTACTCCGGATGGTATATGGTGGACGGGTGTGAGCATAGGTGAAGTGTGTGTGAGCAACAACAGAGGGAGTTATACACACATTTAGCAAACCTGCACTAATGGAAACATAAGGAGTGCCTGGCTGACCAGAGTGCACCGTGTACGTGACAGTCTGTCAGACAAAGCAAGCCCTGTAGGGACTAACCTGGTCTGGACTGCAGCTGTCGTGGAGCAGAGCTACTTTTCCTTCTCGTCTCTGCTGCCTGTCTCCACGTCGCCGTTTACATCGGACAAGAGCTAGAGAGAGACGCAGAAAAACATGAATAACAATATTGACGTGCATAACAAAGAAAGAACTAACTTTGATCTAAGTCTGCAGGTCTGTCAATGAAAGGGTCCTGTCCTCTGATAATAATTTCGAATATAATATTCTGTGCAAGCATAGGAGTTTTGGTGACAGCAAATGGGTAAATGAATGGATGAAAGGTTACATGAAGGAAAGACAGAAATAATGAATAAATAACGAGTCAATACAGTATTGGGTAGGTGAATAAATGAATAGATACAACAATAATGAATGAATGAATGAATGAATGAATGGATGAATGGATGGATGGATGGATGGATGGATGGATGGATGGATGGACGAACGGACGGATGAATGGATGGATGGATGGACGGACGGACGGACGGATGAATGGATGAATGGATGGATGGATGGATGGATTAATGGAGGGATGGATGGATGGATGGATGGATGGATGGATGGATGGATGGATGGATAGGGGAATGAATGCATGTATGCATATATAGGTTTCATGGAGGATAGACAATCAAGCTATTGCCCTGTCAAACTCAGTTTAAATCCAATAATCCATTCAAGTGAGAGCAAGTCAGCAAACCTCCAGCACAGATGGCAACACCCCCAGCAGAGAGAGAAGTACCACGTGACACTTACTGTGGCTGCTCAGGCGAGAGGACGCTGTAGAGGTGGGTCCAGTCTCCATGCAGTGACGACAGCTGGTGGCTGTGGCAGAGGTGGCAGTGCGCTATTTATGCAAAGTCCCCACACGCACTGCCTGCAGACAGCTATGTTTGGACGAAGGGAAAAAACTAGCGTCTCTTCCGTTTCCTGGGTTTGACATCTTGTCACGAGTGTGTGAATCATGAGTGCCTGGGTTTTTCTCCGCTGTTCGGCCTTCAAGTACTTCTTTCCTGTTGACGTGTGTGTACCATCTCTGTCTTATGGCTCAACTCATCTCTCTCCCACCCACCCCTACCCCTTCCACATCACTACCGCCACCACCACCACTGCCACCACAACCACCACCACCACCACCACCACCACCACCACCACCACCACCACCACCACCATCACCACCACCACCACCACCACCACCACCACCACCACCACCACCACCACAACAAAAAATGGGGTGACCTGCTCACTATTTTAGATGATATTACCTCTAAAAGTTAGCACTGGATAAAAACTCTCTCTCTCTCTCTCTCTCTCTCTCTCTCTCTCTCTCTCTCTCTCTGAGGTAAGACAGGCATCTAGCAAATATATGTCATTAAAGAGCTGCTGGGATTGACGATATGCCTGGGGATTATCATAGTTTACTGATGCTACACAGCAATGCTATTCCTCTATAAATTTGGGGATTTAACTTATCACCAATTTTATGTATATGAATAATTACAGATTTGTACCAGCAGTGTGGAAAGCATTGTCTTTCAAATAGAACATTAAAAAGCGAAACAACGAACGATGATATATTACCACCCGCAAACTTACTATTTATGTCTGTATTGACCCAACGTCTGTGAGACTGGGCGGAAAAGAAGGCAAGTTTTGCATTGATCAGGCAGGGTCGTAGAGGTACCACTCGACCGTTGATCATATGTTAACTTTGCTTTCAATTCCATGGTAGTGGTCGAGGGAAGCTCTAAGTCGCATTTGTTAACTTCCTGAAGGCCTTTGACTGCGTTGACCGATCCCGCCTCTGGAAAGTTCTGTCCGAGGCAGGCTTGTCAACCAAATTCCTAGGAATGCTTCGAGCAGTATACTTGCAGATAGAAGCGTGTGTACGGTGGAATGGTACCACCACATACTTTTCTGACTGCTCGGCTGGCGTAAGGCAGAGGTCAGTAGAGTCCCCGATAGTTTTTGTTTATTTATTGATTATGTTGCAAAGTATATCTGTAGACACGGGAGGCATGGAGTACAGTTGTTTCCAGGTACGGCTGAGATCTTTTTTCTTATATTTGCAGATTACCTTTTGTTGCTTGCTAGTACACCTGTTGGTTTACAATGCCAAATGGTCAATCTCTATCAAGCTTCCCTAGAGCTTGGTCTCTTTGTTAATATTGACGAGACTAAAGTCACGGTTTTTCGTAGGAGAGGGGATTTCAGGCCGAGGAGAGCGGTGGTCATTGGGAAGTACGATTTTAGAAGTGGTAAATCGATGCAAATATTTGGGACTTGTATTCACTACTAGGCTATCTCTGTCGTCCGCGCTTAACAGTCTGATAGTATAAGCGATAACAAAAACATTGCAGTTGCTAAAGACGATGTGGAATATGCACACTATGAACACTAACGTTTTCTTCCGATTATATGATGCCCAGATACAACCATCATTGCTTTATGGATTCGATTTATGAGGAGTGGAATAA
>JAWQFJ010028853.1:15000-35000 GCA_034096865.1 Theodoxus fluviatilis
GCCACCTCTTTTCCACCACGTCATCGAGGAGTTGCCAGAATGTGACCTTGACCTGGCGACAGACAGCTTGCCACAGCTTCGCGGAGACAGAGCACGCGCGGCGTGCTGTCATTGGTGACGTCATCCACACCTGCCTTGTTCCCAAACGCCCCACCTTGGTCACAAAATGTCAAGTCAATAATAAAAGCTAGTCATTTGATTTAGTTGCAATCTCAATAGGAGGTGATAGAGTATGTGAAAAATGTTTACAGTGAACAAATCCTGGCAAGATATCGTCTAACATTTTCTTTACCCGCATATATCCTCAGGAAACATTTTTCGGGAAGAATCCATGTGAAAGCGATTGTCTAGTCTTGCAGGGATGCAGGTCTCTCTCTCCTCTGCCCGACGTGCACTGAAGAGCTCTTGTTTGAAACGTGTTCATGTCTGGCCTGGAGCAACGTTTTCATTTCTGTGTGTGCCTGATCCTCCTAAAGGCCAAATGATTTGTCTAACTGGACACTGGCTGGACACAACTGCCCCTGCCCGCCCTCAGGGAGGTGTCTAGTGTCCACTCTTAGTAGCAACGCTGTACCCTTTGTGGTGCCTGCATCTGTCTTCCGTATCTGGAGACTCTTGTTCACCTTTCTGTGACGTCACTTACATTCATCGCCACCGCCGAGATGTGATAGGGGCATCCATGTACTCTGTCTCTCAGGTGCAACATGTGCTTGCATGACAGCGCGCATACACGATGTGCCCGTATCAACCTAAACCCCTTTACACACACACACACACATATATATATATATATATATATATATATATATATATATATATATATACATACACACACATACACACACATATACACATACACACACACACACTCGCACGCGCGCAGGCATGCACGCACGCAAGCACGCACGCACGCACGTGCACACACAGAGAAGCCAGACTACAGCCCGAACTCAGAATCACAGAGTCCCACAGCAGGCTGTGGCTGTGTACCAATCATTGAGCGATGAAGGGTGTCCTTGGTGCAAAGTCATAACAGTGGATATATCATAACAGGTGTGCTTTCACATCATGCACTCGTATATACACCCCTACGTACACACGTGTATACACCCCTACGTACACACGTACATACACCCCTACGTACACACGTATGTACACCCCTACGTACACACGCATTACCATTTCATTCTACAGAAGCTGTTGTCACATATAAGAAAGGACTCATACATACACAACAAATCATTCAATTCGATTCAAAGATTTATTCATCAGCATCGAAACATTTCACGACCTTTGATAAAACCACAGGAGTGAAACAATTACTAGCATATCCGTTATTTACACACTTTCCCTCTTGCAAGAGCCTCGTTTTATACGAAAATTAGGAGAACACTATAAGATCAGTTCTTAGGAATCTTAAGGGAATCTTGACATTAAGAACTATATTACAAGGAGCCTACTGTTAATCTGCCGTCAGGAGCAACAGATCAGGAGGACAAGGATAAGGAGGGCTCATAGTCAATTGATGACCTTTGATAATTATAAAGAAAGCAAAAAATTGAACCAACAGACCAGAGACGCTTGCCGTTTTACCACACCGAGTCTATTTAAAGCAACACAATGCTGGCAATGGATCAGAGATGGCAGCTTACCATAGACAATGAAATGTCCAGCCTTTCTTTCGCTCTTGCGATTTTCCTGATATTCATGCATAAGATTTCACACATTACAGTTGTGTACTAAAGAAATGTTTTCTGATGCTTAGCTATGTAAACAACAGATCCAAATATTGATTGATAAGTCTTCTTAGATGAATATTATAAGAAAATCTTCTACATCATTCTGTCAAATGATGTGTTTCAGAAGTTCCAACATCAAGTACATCCATGCATTTTCTTAGATTCTGGGCTGAATTGTAAAGTATTTAAACAGTAATGTTACAAAGTAACAAAAAGTAATTTGTTTCGACTCGACAACATTTATAAATAAAAATAATGTAGTTAACCATGGTAAAACCTACAGATAACAGGGCAGCATTATGTAATAACATGGCAAACTCTACCAATTCACTCTACATGGAAAAGTCCATCTAAGAAAATACAAGACAAACATCAGTAGTCAAAACCTGACCTGAACGAGTAATACACAGTACTGTCGTGATAAAATGTTAACACACTTGATGATTTAACACATAAAAAATAACTTGTAACGATATCAAATATATGACCACAATGCTAACGACAATCTTGTGATTAAAAACTGAAAGCGAATAGTTGTGCCAATACAAACAAACTTTTAAAGAAATTATGAAACCTGAATGATCAGAACACGCCATGTATTGATAAATATAGCTGTTACGTTGACGATTAATTTGAATAACATGTTATGTACGATACATCAGTCATCAAGCAATATGTTATGCTGGAAAAAACTAGCATCAGGGCGGAAAGAATGGAGAGAGAGATGCTATAGGCCTGCTTCCAGATGGAATGAGTCACGGGAAAATGAATCATTGAGGCAAGTTTTTTTTGGGAGAAAGTTCTTCGTCTTGGTCGAGAGGCATGCCAATCAAAGGTAATCAAAAATAATCTGTGACTCAGACATGGGGAGCTGGTAGTCTAGAAAATCAAATAAAAGCAGACAAAGAGAATCAAGGCAGATGGAGAGCGGATCTGAGAGAGGACGGCTGAGACCTGGAGCGAGAATGTAGTCAGAACGGATCAGACTTGGAGGTAAAAAAAAGGTTGGGCAGTGTAACATCTTGTGTCTTGCTGCTACAAATAAAGGAATAAGAACTCCAGAAGAGATATGAAGTTTTCTGTACAACCAAATGGAACATCAAGCTCTCAGGAATCAAGCAGACCACCAAGCAAGACTGAAAGCAGTATATCTCCGTCCAAGCCCAGAAGAACATCAAGATCTACAAACCAGAAGAACCTCAACATGTACAAGAAACCGGCCCGCCTTACAGCCTAGCGCCCATCTGCTGCAGAAAGAAACCAAAAGGTATTTATCATAAAGGGAGAGAGAAAATGGAGCGAGGAGCCCTATAACAAATTGGTGGAGAACTCTCCACTATAACAAATTAATCAACACAAAGTGTGTCTCAAATATCGTATTACTTACAATCTGCCAAGCATCAATCATTGACTAAATGGTGAATATCAACTACGTTCATTACATGGCTATTCACACGGGAAGAACTATTTCATCATATTAAAGTTACGCAAATGCTTACCATTATGACCGTAACGACACCGGAATAAACACAAAGGTGATTTTTAAAAAGACTGATGATGATGATGATGGTGATAATGATGATGATGATGATGATCATGATGATGATGATCATGATGATGATGATGATGATGATGATGATGATGATGATGATGATGATGATGATGATGATGATGATTGATGATGATGATGATGATGATGATGATGATGATGATGATGATGATGATGATGATGATTGATGATTGATGATTGATGATTGATGATTCATGATTCATGATGATGATGTTGATAATGATGTTGATGATCATGATCACAATGATGATGATGATGATGATGATGATGATGGTGGTCATGATCATGATGATATGATGGTGTTGGGATGCAAAAATACATTTTCTATTAACCTCACATCATTAACCCACTAAGTCAGTTAAAAAGACATAACATTATGTTAGCAATTAAACTTTTTTTACACCAAAGAATCATTACAGAGGTTGAAAAATACAAAAACATTACATTCCATTATTTCATCAATATTATCATCATGTGCATGTGTTTGTGTACTTTATAAAAAATAGCAATATGATATGAAAACTCATTTGACCCCTTCAAGTCATGAACAAGTTGACTTCAAAGTATGACAGCTGTAATGAATGAAACAGTTGTCAGACTACAATGGACCCATCACAAATATGCATCAGCACCAAAGCAGCATACTTATTCAACAAAGAAAACAGTCATCAACGCACAATGGATCCTTTCATGAGTCCTTGGGAGGTCAGAATCAAAACTGACTCGATTTTCCATTAATAAAACAATCACCAATATTACACATTTCCACCACAAATCTTCATCAAGTCAGCAACTAATCAAGCAATTATCAAAATACAAATTTCCGTCACAAATCTGCATCAAATCAGCACAAACATGGAGTCAGGTTTTCAGTAATCAAACAATCAATAAATACAATTTCCCTTTAGGTCAACATCGAACTCTAATTATCTAAATATCAAAGCCATGTATCCATGACAAATGCCAGCATCAATAGGTCAATATACTACGATGAATCAATTCCATAATGTTAAGTTATCGTCAGTGGATCAGCAGCTATCAATGATGATAAAATATGGACATCGCAAAACTCAGCAAGTGAGCATCACAAAATATCAGAAAACACATAATCGATACAAAATAGATCAAGCACAATTTAGTATTTTCAAAAATACATTTCAATGGGTCGACATTAAAAACTAATGAGATATTTGATATATAATTGTATGAAAGCACTCTACAACATAAGTTTCCATCCAGTCGACATCATAATATCTCAGATAGCAGTGATCAAATAAGTATTCAGACATCATGATCCCCCTACATGGCTTCATTGTCATGAGAGTAAACAAAAGCTTAGAACCAGCACAAGTAAATACAATTCATGAAGATTCTTAACTGCGTTATTGTAAAAATGTCATCAGTATCTCAACAGGAAAACAGTCATGAAAACACCATTGACCCACACAGTTCTGCATCCAGTCATGATCAAAGTGAGGCACATGTCAGTGGTCAAACATGTATTCAAACGACAGCAGCTCCTCAGATGGCTTCATCATTATCAAGGTTACAGCTTGACACAAGGTGAACACAAATATCAAATCTATCGGGACAACTAGATGGATCCAGCAGAGCGAATGCTTTCCACAAAGAAGTTTCTCAAGGCACATATCTACATATCATCAGATTTTGTACAACCTGATATGAAGCAAAATAAAAGCAACATGAAAGCTGTTTTGGTCAACATCAAAATCGATTTCGATGATCAAACAAGTATTAGAATGCAATGGACCCCTATCTATTCTTCATTAAGTCATCACTAATATAACAGAATAGTTTAGCCGCAACAGGGTTATAACTGAAATAGAAATGATTCATCATTAGTCCTCATGAGGTCAACATGATGATACGAACAACTGTTCCATGAGTAAATGGAGAAGACACTGGCTTGACACGCTATAACAGAAAACAAGGACAGTTCACGCATTTTACAGGCCATTCAGGTCCATCCTGTCAGTCAGCCATCTTCCCAACAGCAAACGCCCCCAGATTCCAACTCAAGCTGCTCTCTGTCATCACTGTTGCTCATGGACCCACACTGCACTCTTGCCACTCCCTGGTGGTCTTGCGTTTTCTGCCGTCATGCATGGCGGCATGCTTTTGTCTTCTTCAAAACAAACGCGTTTTCGAATGAGGCATTTATGCATATGCACACTGACACAACAGTGTCCACCCCACACTAATCCACCAGAGCTACACAGGTTCTCGAAGACTCGCCCAAATATCCTGCAGCCATAAATCCAAAGTACAAGTCGTGACAAGTCATTGACAGAATCATGAGGCGGAAAAGCAGAAAATAGTGATTTGTGTTTCAAATTATGTTTTCCAATCCGTAGTAGGCTATGAATTCACCAAAGTTCCCAGAATATAATTCTCGATGAGGATGAAGTATCGTCCTATACACAGATTAGAAAGTATTGTGCCCCCGTTCCTAAACAAACATCGTCACATTCATCAAGTATGCTCGTCTCACAGTCTTGTTCGTGAAATGCATGTATTGATTACAATGTAAAACTTGCAGAGCACATATCAACCGTCATATATATATAATAGTATGAACACTATCATCATATTCTGCTTCAGGCACGGCATTAACTAAGGTATTATCATTGTCTACAAGGTCCCACATCAAGTTCTGTCATCACAAAACAACCGCTAAGCATTGAAGACCTGTTTAAACAGAGCCCAACGAAACTATTTCGTGACTGCCTTGGCATCAAAACAGTGGGTAACAGTTCCCCCTGTCTTCTGGGCCTTCATAAATGCTGCATTGCAAGGATGACACAAACTTAAAAAGGCGCAGATAAGAATCAACGTTGGGCAACAGTAAAAATCCAAGTGAACGAACAAAACTAGGCTTTGCACTGTAGTATTTATCACTAGTAGTATTAAGAGGAAATCAGTGTTAAACCTGAGGCCTCCAACACACAAAATCTCTCTCTACGAACAGTTCACATGACGACTGGAAATATCATCACAAAATGATTGATCATGTTGACCAGAGATGAACCACCGAAGCTTTGAAGAGTACATTCATGTCTCTCTCAGTACTTCATTGTGATTATTAAAACCATATTTCCACAATATTGAGACAATATAGGCCAGCGAGAGGAGGAGACGGGAGCAGTGGGAGGAGAGGAGAGAACGCAGACGACAGAGGATAGCGTCGGCATCCACAGAGCCACGCCAAGACTTCACTTGCGACAAGTGCAACAGAGCATGCGGCTCAAGGATCGGGCTCTACAGCCACAGAGTACGCTGCCTCTCAACCCCGGACTGACCAAACCTGGCGCACACCCCATAGTCTCACGAGACTGACGGATGCAAACAACAACAAGAGACAATATATATGAACAAGGTGAGAATACCGTTGTCTGATGTTCAACCACATGCTTGTTTTGCATTAACAAAGCAAAACACATGGATCTATTTCAGTCAGCGTGGCTGAGAAATGAAGCTTTGAGATCCAAAGATACTTGGGCACACAAGGAAAGCAGCATACCACACAATGTAGTGTGTACTGTCGCAGAATGGCATTGAATCTTGCAGATGATTCATCATGAATAGTTTTGAGAAAGCATGATACACCCCAAAGAGATGTGGCTCGATCCTTCCTTTCCACTTGAGCTGCTTCATGTCCACGTACAGGTCGATCAGCTTTTCTCGACGGTCTGCATCCTCCTCCAGGGCTGACAGGACAGCTGGAGAAAAGCCCGATGCCATGATGGCGTCCTGTATCAGCCTCCAGGCTGTGCGTTGGACTTCCGGTGGGGTGACGTTTCCTGGCCAGTTGCCAGGGCGGCCAAACACCGACACCGGGAAAGCATAGTACTTTGGCTGGAGCTGTTTGCTGATGTGCCTGGCAAGCAGACATACGTTGTAGAGCAAGGCTTCCCGAGACGCCAGGTACAGCATGAGTGAGTGACGACCGTGAGGAAAGGCATCCATCTTGTCAAGAGCATCGAGGATGAAAGGCCCTGGAGGAAGGGACTTTTCTGATGCAGTTTGCTGTAAGACTATAAGAAACCGTTGGAAATGCATCTCGTACGCTCTGCTCTTGCTCCGCTGCTCAGCTTGAATAGCACGTGCTACACTCGCATTTTTTTTTGTTCCTAACATTGAAAAAACCTTGACTACTTCAAATAGTCCCGGCCTTCCAAAGCGACACCAGCTCCCACTGCCGTCTTCTCCTCCATTACGTTCTGTGTCTGGGTGGAGCTGCCGCTTATGCTGCCAATGGTGTTCTGACAACGCAACGCACCTGGAGTACAGCTTGGTGAGGTCGTTTCCTTCTTCCTGCTGTGAACACGCTGTCTGATGCTCGTTGAGAATCCTCATTATAGCTGTATCTGCCATTAACGTGATTGCAAGGGAAGTGAATATGAGAACGTCTTCACTGAATTGATGCCAGTTTCCCTCTATCTCAACTGCTGAAGATTTCAAGTTTTTCTCCCTTGTCAGAGGAGGGGAATCCCGTGTTTCCCCAGGCCGTTTCTCTGCGCTTTGTTCACAGGGATGGACCTGCGTGGTTCTCACATAGACAGTTTCCCATTGGCTTTCAGAGTCGTCATGGGTCATGGTAGAGGATGCATCACATGACTGGAAACACAACTCTTTGACACGAAGGTTTACTTGAGTGATCAAGAGAAGCAACGCGACTAGAGCAATGTCTCTATCACAAAGTTCCAGACATTTCTTCATGAGGCAAGCCTCTGCTGCATCATCATTCCTGAGTTCAGGACGACTCCTGTTCAACCAAGGCCAGGTGACATCGCTGTCTGAGGACATCTTTGCAGCTGCCGTGTATGGGGACAGATAGCACTCTGTGACAGAGCCGTCCTCCAGTGTGACGCCTCTCTCCATCATCTTGACAATGGACTGGCAGAAACACGGCCCTTGGGATTCCAGCAGAGAGACCAGGTCAGACGTGTTATCAAGGTTTTTTGAAAGACACACATTGAAACTGGGTGCAAGTCGTGCAAGTTTTTCAATGGCTTCCTTGACAGACTGCTTCAGATCATGGGAAGTCACAGAGTCATCAGTCAGGAACGGTTTGCATGGCTTCAAGGCGCTTGTGTCCAGTCCTGCTAAGCGGGTTTCCTCTGTGTGCAGAAGGAACGCTCCGAAAATAGGAACACAGGCAAACAGGGAAACAGTCTGTAAAGATGCACTAGCTTCATAAACCCTTTTCTCAGAAGTGGTTTCCTCTTTTTCGGGTGCGTGTCTTGCTTCACATGGAAATGCATGGGAAGGGATGGTGATATCTAAAGGAGAATGGTCCATGAAGTGCACTCTCGCGAACTTCTTGTCATTTCGCCAATCTATTCCCACGTGGAAAATAGGCTGCATGAGAAGTGACTTTTCAAAGACGATGACACGACCTCCACTTGAACCTGGTTTGCTGGGAGCAGTGTGGTGGACAGTCCTGGACTGCATGTTGTAGTCGACCATCTCGCCAAAGCTGACGTGTTTGGGTTGTCCCAGGGGATGGGAGATGAGGCACGCTATGGGCGGCCTGCTCGGGCGATCAGAAAAAATATGCTGCTGAAGGATTTTCATCGCACGTTCAAATGCCTCAATCTCACTTGAACAATGCTCCCTGATATGAGCAGCCATGACGTCTTTAACTGTAAAGTTGGCATCAGCAATGTCGTCCTTTGAATATTTAACACAGAAGTAGCTTCCTCTTTTCTGACCACAACGCTGGACAAGTTTCTCCTTGTCATCTGGGTCTCCATGGCGATAGTCGTAGAAGATGTCAAAGGATGCATCGTATAGCTCTTCTTCGTTGAATAGCACATGTCTGTTGGTGATGATATGTACAAATTTATTTTTTAGACCTCGCAGCACTCCTGATCCACACATTTTTTTCTGTTTCTTCTTTTTGAACTGGTCGTCATCAGGACGTTTGTCACTAAGGCCGTTGTTATTGATTCTAACAACATTCTTTGAAACTTCCAGGATATATTGCAAGTGTTCTTGAGTCCTGATGGGTTCAGGGAGGTCCCCCAGGGTCAGTTTGTGGATGGGGATGAAGCCCTCTGGGGTCAGGTCAACAGGTTTCCCTCCTTCCAGCCCTTCTCCCTGGCCATGCCAATCCTTCCCCTCCACACTGGAGGTCTGCAGTTCCTGGTCATCTTCCGGGAAGTATAAATCTGGTATGACTGTTGTCTCACTCGCCATGTTGGTAATCAAAACTATGCATCCACAGGGAAATGTTTGATAGTTTCAGCGCCATCAATGTCTTTGTTCGTGGCCATCATGACTGAAATCTGATGTTATTGTTCACAAAAACCGCGGGTATTTCCTCAGGAAATTCATGCGGACTGACCACAGCCACACAACATCACCCCAAGATCACCGTGTCAAGGCCGATACTAGGTACACGTCATCCGATGCGATGCTCTTTTTTTTTACAAAGGGAGATAACCCACTCGCGGTATGTTTCGAGCAGTCTATCTTGCTCTCTTAAAGCCATTCCTGTAATTGGAGTTTAATTCTCGATCCTGTCGATGTCATGCAAGCACAGGGACAGACGCGCTGCCAGACCTTGAACACCCCAAGGCAAAGTCCACGTTACAAAGTGACCATTCAGCACGCCTGCAGGTAACTCAGTGTCAGTCACATCCCTGCTTCCTCCACCATCACCACCAGACCACAATTCCTGCTTCCATAGAGGCTGAGAGCGTGTATTCCATACGTTTTCATTGGAAGCAAACTCATATGCACGGAGAAACTAAACTACATGTATATGTCAACAGCAAACGTTGTCAGTTTGTTCTGTTTTTACAATGTAAATACACTAATCTCTCTTGATATTCATCTTAAAAGACAGTGTTATTTTGATGACTCATATTTTATTCTGTCTACATGACTAAATCGAACGCATGCATGCACGTGCGTCCTTTTGCCTGTGTTGCGCCATTTTTACACCTTTCATGTACTTTTTGTCGAGTGACTGTCTTGCCCAAAAATAAACACTCCACCTCATTATTATTGTTGTGACATATTCTGCATCACAGCAGTCACACAAAATAGGTTAGGAAAAGCTAGGACTGGATTTGGGCAAACACTCTGTACAAAATACACACACAGAACACTGGATACTGAAGGAATAACCATGGGAGGACACCTCCAGGCTGAAACTTCTCTATCACGCCTTACTCTGCCCAGGAAGTCAGCGCAGCTGAAGGCTGAGGAACTCACGACACGTGACGTCACCAAGTCAGCTCCACTTTGTCGCGTGTTGCTGTGTAGTGAAGCTTCTCAGATCAGAGGTCATTCTATGACGTCATTGGAAAGGCTTCCATGGTCCTGTTCCAATGAAATGCGTAATACTTGTACAAACGGGTAGGTAGAGGAGGAAGGGGGAAAAGCAGGCTGTAAGGCACACAGGACATGACTGAGAAGGAGACAGGCTGTAAGGCACACAGGACATGACTGAGAAGGAGACAGGCTGTAAGGCACACAGGACATGACTGAGGAGACAGGCTGTAAGGCACACAGGACATGACTGAGAACGAGACAGGCTGTAAGGCACACAGGACATGACTGAGAAGGAGACAGGCTGTAAGGCACACTGGACATGACTGAGAACGAGACAGGCTGTAAGGCACACAGGACATGACTGAGAACGAGACAGGCTGTAAGGCACACAGGACATGACTGAGAACGAGACAGGCTATAAGGCACACAGGACATGACTGAGAACGAGACAGGCTGTAAGGCACACAGGACATGACTGAGAACGAGAACAAACAGACAGGAAGACAAGAAGCACACCCGGGAGCAGCAAGAATACGAATAGTGGCGACTTTCAAAGAGACAAGTGGAGGTGAAAACCACAGAGCTGCAAATGTTACAACGGAATTATCCCTCCAGGTTTACTGGAGGTCCTCACAGCTTTATCCCTCCAGGTTTACTGGAGGTCCTATTGACTTTATCCCTCCAGGTTTACTGGATATCCTCCAGACTTTATCCCTCCAGGTTTACTGGAGGTCCTACAGACTTTATCTGTCTGTGTGTGTGTGTGTGTGTGTGTGTTTCTCTCTGTCTGTCTGTCCCGATTTAACGGCTGATTTCTCAAAAACTACTGGACGGATTTCCTAGACATTTTGCACACTAACTGGAAGGTAGGTCCAATTGAATGTATCAAATTTTCAGAATCAAGGCTTGAAGAGAAGGTGGTTTTCTAAGGTCGTACACTCGACATCGCCTCCCCAAATACTCCATTCATGGAATGGCCAAATTGCGAAATGTGTGACGTCAACAACAACGTGACGTCATTTGCAAGTAGAGTTTTCAGGATAATGAATTTCGAGAACATTGATAAAGGAGAAAGAAGGATTTTTTACGATGCAAGTAGTCAATTGATGGAATGGCGACCCACTCCACAGCCACGTCCCTTTCTCGCTGTATCTCGCGTTCTAACAGATGCAGGCGCCAAAATGGCTTCCGAATAAACACACACTGGTTGCGTTGTATTCCGGACAGCATTTGTCTCATTTTTGCCAGACAATGAGAAGATTTCTCAGACTGTGATAGACAGGGGTATGAATAAATACTACTCTTGTTATTTAGACGAAATTAAGATCTATGAGCAAGAGGATTAAACAGTGGAGGTGACAGCTCGGTGCCTCAGATCAATGCGAAAAAATGAAGCACCACATCGATAATTTATTTCCATCTTGACGCTGCTAAGCAGAAGATCAACCATCCTCATTGCTCGTGCAAGGCTGGGTCTTGTCTCGTCTCGGGGGAAGCGGAAAAAAGATTTTCCACGACAGCCGTATCTGGCATTTGAACACGATATTGCAGCGCAGTTTTCTCCTCCGTGCCGTCGGCGTCGTCGCTTCATTTTCAGCTATGAGTGAATGAAAGCGTCGATTCTAATTCCAGCTATAAACACCACAGTGTTCAGAGTTATGCGAGGAAAAGCTTTCTAACCTATTGACGCCAGTCGCTTTTTCTAATGGGAGATCCAAAATGCCATCGCAGCTATAAAGGCCTGTATGCTGCTCGATCATCAACTGCTCAGCGCGCAGATCATAATTATGCGCCCGGTGTTTATTTCTTTATTAAGACCAGCTTGTTAGGGACGTGCTTTTCAATGGAGAAAATTGTGTTTAGATCTTTTAGGAGAGATATAGTTTACTGACACCTTGACCCTTTTCCCAGCTTTAGTGTGGGAATTTTCATGTTACATTTTTAGTGTTTACACTCGCTTCTCCTCGCACTTGGCTAATTAGTGTTCATGTTTACAAACTACGGAACAAACTGTTTCTCACATACATATAGCTTTCAAGAAATACTATAAAAACCCTTGCACGCACTTGCAATCTGCTATCCATACACTATACTTTATTCCTCACGCACGTGGCATAGATACAACACTCACTATACACGTGTATCTCGCACAAGCGCTCCGGGGGAGACGCGCGAAAACGGGGACCTCCTCCTCTGTGTGACTGTGTGAGTGTTAATTCAGCGTCTATCACATGCCAAAGCAAAACAAAACATGTCATAATAGGAGCTTCCTGAACCTATTCATCATGTTTTAAATATATGGTCAATTGTTTCATGGGCCGATAGCTTGCAAGGGGGTTTAGGGAAAAGAACGTTATAAATGCTTTACTAACACTCCGTCATATCAATTTTGTAATGGCTCAGCTGGTAGAAGCGTTGGACTATTGGTCATGCATGACCAGGTTCGATTCTGTACCGAAACGTTTTTCCTCTCTCTTTTTTCGAGAGGTTGTGGGTTCGAACCCGACCTGGTTTTTTGTGCTTTTGTGTGTGTGTGTTTTTTCCCCCTCTTTTCTCGAGAGGTTGCGGGTTCAAACCCGATCTTTTTTTTCTTTTTTTTGTTGTTGCCAAAACCTGGAGGTTCAGCGCCAGCGGTTTTTATCTGTCTGTCTGTCTGTCCCGACTTAACGGCTGATATCTCAAAAACTACTGGAAGGATTTCCATGACATTTTGCACACTTACTGGAAGTTAGGTCCGATTGAAAGTATCAAATTTTCTGAATCGAGGTTTGAAAAAAAGTGATTTTTTAGGTCGTAAGCACGAAAACACCCCCCTAAAATGTCAATTGACGGAATGGCGAAATGTAAAATGTGTGACATGATCATTTGACGTCGAATAACGTGACGTAATTTTCCCTCCAGGTTTACCGGAGGTCCTCACAACTTTATCTGTCTGTGTGTCAGTCTGTCAGTCCCGACTTAACGGCTGATATCTCAAAAACTACTGGACGGATTTCCTTGACATTTTGCACACTTACTGAAAGTTATGTCCGATTGAATGTATCACATTTTCAGAATCGAGGTTTGAAAAGAAAGTGACTTTTTTACGTTTTGGTGTTGCAAAGAAGGCAAGGGACGGAACTCTGTCCCGACTCAAGGGAAGTTTTGGCATGTGTGACGTGATCATTTGACGTCGAATAACGTGACGTAATTTCGAGAAGATTGGACATTGGTGAAGGAGAAAGAAGGATTTTTTATCCCTCCATTTTTTATCGTTTCTTTGCCCACAATCAACTATAGTGATTATTCTGGCAAGATTTCCCTGGTGTTATTTCTTACTCCTGGGTGGGGAGAAGCAATGCGAGTTGAGCATCTTGCTCAAGGATGCAACTCACGGAACTGCGCATGTTCGAGCGCTGTACCGTACTTGCCGGATGTCGCTGCGAGAACTTTTACTGAAGGTCCTCACAGCTTTATTGGTGGGTTTTTTTATACCAAAACCTGGAGGTTCAGTGCCAGCGGTTTTTATATCTGTGTGTCTGTCTGTCAGTCCCAACTTAACGGCTGATATCTGAAAAACTACTAAACGGATTTCCTTGACATTTTGCACACTTACTGGAAGGTAGGTCCGATTGAATGTATCAAATTTTCAGAATTGAGGTTTGAAAAAAAAGTGAGTTATTGAGGTCGTAAAATCGAACCCCCCCCCAAAAAAAATGTCAGTTGATGGAATGCCGAAATGCAATGCCTAATCGAGATCGAGTCAAACAGAGTTATCTTTTCCTATTTTCAGCAAAACAAAGGCTTCTTCGTATGTTGAACGTCTACCAGCAGATGCAAAAAAAGCGGTCCTACGAGAAGATTATTGACGTTGATGGGTTAGATCCGTATGAAATACCAAACAGTTCGTGGTCTGTCGACAAAAACCAGTTGCCGGACATAAACCACGCCAGGATTGTACAATATTTTGTGATGGGCAAAAGTGCATACACGTGCGAGGATTTTGCAGCCTACAAGAGCTTGGGAGCTTACAGGACTTTCGTCTGTAGTTGGGTGCGAGAAGTGCGAAGCTACAAACCAGATGGCTGTCAGAACACAGTAGTTTCAGCAAAGGTAAATGGTCTGAAATAAACTTATTTTGTTTACTCCCAGGGTAAAATCTCATCGTACACCGTCCTATTTCACGATCACTTGTAAGTTGGCGCTGCGAAGGAGGCCTATTCACGAAATGTCGACCCAGATTTGTACCGGTCCAATCAGATTGAACAAACATTGAATATCGATGCAAATGATATTGCTGTTTTGTAGTATCAAAAAGTCAAATCAGGTAACAGAACAAAACACTGTTGTTAGTCTCTGCGACATCTTGGCCTTTCTTTCTCCCCTGTAATCTGTCCTGCATACTCTCTTTCCGTCTTTTCTAGTATTTGTTAAGTTACAAAACGCAAAACATAACAAATTCTCACCATTTACAAAGTGATCCGAACAAACAAATCGATCTGCCTTAGTGTCAAAAGTGAGTGACTTCAGGTTCAGTTGAGCGATCCACTCACGGCGCCTTTGAGTTGTGAGATCCAGCATTTCCTTGCCTTTTCGCGTTGCAACACGCGGTACGACAAAAACAACGTAGATCTTTCTCTCTGTCATGCCTATTGTGGCAGTTCTTCACACAGCAGGAGTTCGCCATTGTAGAAACAACAAACTTTCTGCTCCAAAAACAGTCGTGTCTTTCACAGATTTTGTAAGCGACGCGCCATTGTTTTGCTGAAAGTAGGAAAAGATAACTCTGTTTGACTCGATCTCGACGGAGCTAATTGGTGAAGGAGAAAGAAGGATTTTTTTTAATGATGCGGGTCGTCTCGCACAATGGACGTTTTGTACCTAGTCGTTTCGTATCCTACCCCTAGAGTTAGGGTTAGGGTTAGGGTTACAGTTTAGGGTTAGGGTTAGAGTAGAAAAGGTACGAATCGACTAAATGAGGTACACAACGACCAGGGTATAAAACGTCCAGGGTACAAAATGTCCAGGGTACGAAACATCATGTATTCGATTTTTTATCCCTCCAGGTTTACTGGTGGTCCTCACAGCTTTATTGTTTTATTTTTTTAAAGCCAAAACCTGGAGCTTTAGCGCCAGCGGTTTTTATCCCTCCAGGTTTACTGGAGGTCCTCACAGCTTAATCTGTGTGTGTGTGTGTGTGTGTGTGTGTGTGTGTGTGTGTGTGTGTGTGTGTGTGTGTGTGTCTGTCTGTCTGTCAGTCCCGACTTAACGGCTGATATCTCAAAAACTACTGGACGGATTTCCTTGACATTTTGCACACTTACTGGAAGTTAGGTCCGATTGAATGTTTCACATTTTCAGAATCAAGGGTGGAAAAGAAAGTGACTTTTTTACGTTTTGGTGTTACCAAGAAAAAGCTACAACAGAGTCCAATGCAAAACGTGTGACGTGATCATTTGACGTCGAATAACGTCACGTAATTTCGAGGAGATTTGACATTGGTGAAGGAGAAAGAAAATTTGTTTAGGATGTGGGTCGTTTCGTACCCTGGACGTTTCGTACATAATCGTTTCGTACTGTCGCGTTATGATCCCTTAATTAATTAAGATGGGCCAACAGATGTTATTGCTGACAAGCTCGCCAAGCGGAAATCCGCTAAAAGGGATCAGGTTTACAACTAAACCTACTACTCCCACCTTGAGAACGATAAAAGGTAAACGAGACAAATAAACAAAGTAAATGAGGAACCACCACTGCAGAAGGTAAATTCAAACACAAGGTTTATTCAAGCAATGTTCAACAAGAAGGCCACCAAAGTCGGCAGTGCGACAACGCCGGTACTTGGAGGCTGATATCCAAGATAAACAATAACAAAATGATCCGTCAGTATGGAAGGGTAACAGCAGGCTGACGTGGGAGTCACCCTACTGTTACAACAAGCAAGGTCAAGGACCCAAGGCACTCCTGCACGGGTCAACTCAAAGTAAACAAACACGTGGTAACACGGCAACGCTGAGCTGACCTCGAGTCAGGGCAGCGATGCCAGTGTATAACAAGTGAGGTCAGAACAAGCAGAAATTCTAGACCGCCCCCCCACCCTGAGTTTCTACGAGAGTTTACTGGAACTGCCCCCAAAAATCCCCTCAGCCTTCAAAGCAGGCGACAACACGAATCTTAGGGCAAAACCCACTTCGAGTGGGGAATAGGAAGAATAAACACAAATGAGAAACACCCTCTCGTGATAACAGTGAAGTACCTCAACGCGAGGGTTAAGTCATCAGATACCCAATAGAGAGGATGAACAAATTGTAAACAAATGCACCTTACCAAACAGCTGTCTAAACGAGAACAGCTATTACTGACGTCCAGCGAAGATACGTCCAAAGTAAGTCCAGTCCAAAGTAAGTCCAGTCCAAAGTTCGCAGATCGACAGATCTCTGTTCCCAACACTCTTCCTCCTCGCCCCCACTGGGCTGACACACTGACTACCTGTCAGGTGTACTACACAATCACCGGCTGACCTCTACACGTCAGCTTAAACGACGAAAGAAGTCTCCTAGACGAGACTAAACCGATTCCCACTTTGCTCCTGCACAACGGAAGGGGAGGCAGACAGGAGCTCGGATCCTATCTCCTGGAAGACTTCAGGTAGGCGCCGAGGCGAATCATCTACTTAAATGTAGACCAGGTCGCCCAGTAACCTCCTCACGACGTAACATCGTCGCCAGGACTCCTGGTACAGTAGAAACAGGGCTGTCTGCTGCAACCAGAAGCACTCCACCAATCCTGCGGCATCACACGGCCACACCCCCAGTGACGTGGTCTCCCCAACTCGCACACAGCCTTGACCTCCCGTCACGTAGTGACCTCCTGGCCGCTAGCTCGTCAGATCCCCTGACGTCAGTGGACACTCGTGGCCTCAAACCACATACAGAGACCTCACTCCCTGCTTAGGCGAAGGAGTCGCAACTGGGACTTTCCCCCACGCACATGGTAGAAGAAATAATTGATACACAGGCAAGATACCCAGGTAACCAACACAGGCAGGATACGCTGTAGCAGTCCGACACAAATATAGCCTCAACACGAAGCAGCCTGGAATGAAAATGAATGAGTTGCGTAAGTTCACCATATAAGGAAGTGATTACTACAGAACAGGGGGCATCTCAAAGCATCCGCTCTTACTCACAAAGCAGGGTGGCGTTCACTGAATTACTGAAGACCCTTTTTACACACAATGATTCAAATAGCACATTACTCTCAGAGGTCCCGCGAGGTGACAACGACTCGCGGAATTCACTTACTTTACAGATAATTACTTGTCCCCTTCTCAGACCATCCCCTTCAATGTCCCCGACCCAACGTTTTGGAATAAGGGAGAAAATTCTCATATCTCACCTCAACACGTAGGCTGTGGAAACTCAGTCGCCCACAAGTCTCTTTCCCTCACGTTCCCACCAGAGAACGACAATCCACTCTAGGTCAATACAAGACCTCTCAGGAGCACTTGTTGCTCCCCACGTCGAGAGATAGCGTTTTTACGGGACGCCTCACCATGCCTCCCCGGGCCAGTAGAATGACGTCTACTTCCACGAGCAAGGACTCTTATTGGAATGCACTTTCCAAATCTCTTACGACGCTGTTCCACAGGAACGTACTTCTGCAAGGGCGGACGCTTGTCCCACAATGCCAGAAGTTTCAAGACCCAGTCTTGATAAGAGTTGGCGCGTAGCCACTTACTCTCTCCTAGAGCTCCTATGACTCTACGTCAATCTGATCCAACGACCAGAGATGATATGATGAGTCTGGCGCGAATTAGCCCATCGAAGCTCGTAGAATAATGTAGTCACGTGACTCTAGGCCAATCAGGGCTCGCATTCCAGAATAGTAATTGACCCATGGGGTGTAGACCCCGTATGTGAGATGCACATTGCGGCTGTCGTCCAGGTAACTGTCTACCTGGCACAATTGGTGGCGGGAAAAGCTCGTGACCTCTCATACCCCGACCTACTGGCCCTGGGGTCACTGACCCGTCAGTCATATCACACGTGCTCTGTGCCCATAGCAAGCTCTCTGCCATACACGCACACTCACACATCTACATCTCACACACACTGGCGCACTCACGCGCGACACGTACCCTAACCCTAAGGGTTAGAGTTAGGGTTAGGGTTAGGGTTAGAGATTAGGGTTAGGGTTATGGTTAGGGTAGAGAAGGTACGAACCTTACATTCCCCCCCCCTCTCCTCTTTTCTCGAGAGGTTGCGGGTTCGAACCGGATCTTTTTTTTTAAATGCCAAAACCCGGAGGTTCAGCGCCAGCGGTTTATATATATATATATATATATGTGTGTGTGTGTGTGTGTGTGTGTGTGTGTGTCGGTATGCGTGTGTGTGTGTGTGTGTGTGTGTGTGTGTGTCTGTCAGTCCCGACTTAACGGCTGATATCTCAAACACTACTGGACGGTTTTCCTTGACATTTTGCAAACTTACTGGAAGTTAGGTCCGATTGAATGTATCAAATTTTCAGAATCAAGGTTAAAAAAGAAAGTGAATTTTTGCACGTTTTGGTGTTCCAAAGAAGGCAAGGGACTGAACTCTGTCCCGACTCAGGGGAAATTTTGGCATGTGTGACGTGATCATTTGAAGTCGAATAACGTGACGTAATTTCGAGGAGATTGGACATTGGTGAAGGAGAAAGAAGAATTGTTTTATCCCTCCATGTTTACTGAAGGTCCTCACAACTTTATGGATTAGCTCACTCGGTAGCGCGTCGAATATTTTCTTTTTGTCGCTGGGACATGCTTGGTTGTAGGGGATGCGCCGATCGTGTCATTTACTGCCGCGCGAAAACTCCAGTCGGAGGTGAAGCGCCGATTGGTCCACTACGAAGCGCCGATCATGTCATTTACTGAGATTTTCGGCCGAAATGTTCTGGGCTGTTTGACACGATCTGCGCTTTGTAGAGAGCCCCCCCACCCGTTGTTGTACACGTGAGAGGTTGCGGGTTTGAACCTTACTTTTCCCCCCCTCTTTTCTCGAGAGGTTGCGAGTTCGAACCCGATCTTTTTTTTGGTTGTTTTTGTTGTTGTTTTAATGCCAAAACCTGCAGGTTCAGCGCCAGTGGTTTTTATTTGTGCCAACTGAATCACAGATCTTTTACCATTTCACTGGGAAAAAAGGTGGTTAAATCGGGACGTGGAGTATTCATGCACCTCGCACATTCAGCGAAACTGCGATATTAGTAAAATAGGTAGTATCTAGTTGACCAGAGAGCACCGTGTACGTGACAGTCTGTCAGACAAAGCAAGCCCTGTAGGGACTAACCTGGTCTCGACTGCAGCTGTCGTGGGGCAGAGCTACTTCTCCTTCTCGTCTCTGCTGCCTGTCTCCACGTCGCCGTTTACA
>JAWQFJ010028853.1:37500-41576 GCA_034096865.1 Theodoxus fluviatilis
AGGTAGCGATCTCTCCTGCAAGCTGACGTCATTTGTGTTTTCCTCATCCTGGGTAGAAAGTGGTTAGATAGGGGTGGAGGTCGGGAGATAGGGGTGGAGGTGGGGAGATAGGGGTGGAGGTGGGGAGATAGAGGTGGAAATGGGCGGTGAGAAGAGGAAAGGAGAGACCTACCCTAACTTACCTTTATTACTTTCCCCCCTGACCAATCAAGTGAAACGCAATACATACAATATGTTTTGCACCCGGCGCCGAATGAAAAATGTTCTCGGCAGATGAAGAATTAAAAACAGTGATCCACAAAAATAGACACGACGTGGTTTTAGATTCAAAGTATTTTTGTGCAGGTTTCACACACTTTGGTCCAGTTATTACCAGTGAAATGCATTTAGCACACAATAGTTTATTTAGGAAGAGAACAGTGGAGTGGTGGACGGAAGTGGGGGGGAGGGGCGGTGAAGAGGAGGCTGGGGGAGAGAGGGGGAGAGCAAAAGCTGAACAATGGAGGGAAGTCTCGTTGTAACGTCAGCAAACTCACAGGATGCTGGGGCTTGTCTGCATCCAACAATACTTCCCCATCTCCAGTCAGGAAACTGCTCATCGACCGAATTTTTACTTAAGTGAATTTTCTCATCCAAACTCGATGGGTGAGGTTAGATTGCAATTGTTCCCTGGCGTCATCGTCGGCAACACTGTAGAGACATCTGTATTATGTGCTGCCGTTTTCTTGCCTACACCTTTACAAATATGCCTTCATTCGTCTAGTTTATTCAAGGTTAATTACCTTGGTGTTGATGCTAAATTCTCTCTTTATGAAATCAACATACAACAATATTGATATAAACATTTTCAATAAATCCTTATAACTGCATGAGATTGCTATGTAGAGACAGAGTGCACGCGTGCTTCATCCGTGACGTCAGCCACACCTGCCTCCTTGCCACGCGCTGACAACAAAGGAACGCGTTCTACGTCAAGTCCTCTATCGCCACAGGGGAAGTAACTCGAAATTGGCAAGTTTGACATAATAAAAGCAAAAGATGTCAACAACAACAGTCAGATGCCATCGTCTGCTGCAGCGTGGACAGAGACCGAATCAATGAAACTGGGAGACGTGTTATCGTCGTCATCGCTACGTCATCTGTGTTCTGTCCTCTGGTATTTGCACTGGACAGGAAGTTGTGTTTGTACTTGGTGTTTTCTACGCATGCACGGCAAAACCGAAAATGAGAAATGACGTATGCAGCAGTTTCCAACAGGTTCAGGGTGACGGCTTCCAGAGGATGTCAGCTTGGAAATGCTGGCCGCCCTGGAAGGCTTCCTCGCAAGACATGGAATCAAATCTACTGTGCGTTTTAGTTACTTTCTCTTTTAAAAAGAAGTGAGAGAATATGATTTTCTAATATGATTTAAACAACCTACAAGTATGTCACTTATGGAGTAAGATGTTATCTGTTGACAAGTTTATACTTGACTGTATTCTGAGCACATGATACTTCATGGAGCAGTTCCTGCTTAAAGCATTGTTGTATTCGTTGATTACACCCAGTGTCTTCTGTCAATATGCATCTTGCTGTTCTAAAAGTCACCAGTTAGTTGAAGACGTGCCAGAGTAAATGGATGTCCAGTGACACGTCAGTCAGCTCCCCTCCAAGCTGGTGGCAGCCGCATGCTCCCTGTATCTCTCCCTCCCCCCCACGCCCCACAGTGTGCAGTGTACAGTCCTGTACCAGAGCGTATTTCTGTCTCTCCTCTGCCCGGCCCTCACTTGAAGCCTCTTGCTTGTAGTTTGCGTGCAGAGGATGGAACTTGTTCATGTCCGGCCTGGAGTCAAAGGTCTCTTCTCTTTGTGTGTGACTGGTCCTCCCGACAGATAAATATCTTGCCAAACTGGACACTGGCTGGACACAACTGCCCCTGTCAGCTCTTGGGGAGACGACTGTACACAGAGTGAGGTAGGTATGTACATTTGGCAGAGCTGTCGTCTGTCACATGTACCTGACGACCTCCAGTTTCATTGCTTGTAGCAACATCATATCATTAGCCATACCTGCAGCCCTTTCCTGTATCTGGAGGCTGTTGCTTTAGTTTTTTTTTTAATGTTATATCTCATCACTACACTGGATGGTGTGTCACGCATAAGCATGTAAAATGACACTCCAACGCAAAACTGTTTACATTATCGCATGCAAACATAAACACTGTCGCACGCACACACACACACACACACACACACACACACACGCACACACACACACACATGCACACACACACACACACGCACACACACACACACACACACACACACACACACACACACACACACACACACACACACTCACACGCACGCGCACACACACACACACACACACACACACACACACACACACACACACTCAAAGAGGTCAGTGGCGATGAAGGTGAGACTACAGCCAGAACTCTCATGCACAGAGTCCCACAGCAAGCGGTGGCTGTGTGCCATATAAAGGCCATTACAAGGTGTTCAACGCAAAAACTTCGCTTGTTGTCACAAACAAAACATACACCTAATTACATAGCACACTCTTACATACACGTTGACATATCCACACAAATCACCACTTTTCAACGAAACAATTCTTACAGAAAAGAAAGAGCTACTATAAAAAGAACAAATAGTTACATTTGATTACACATGGTTTATTTATAAGCATTGATACATTCTGGGATGAGTGATACAGTTCTAGTAATAGCAATCTCCACTTTGAAGGATAGCTTCTTTTATCAAGAAAAGAGGAAAAATAGAACAATCTATCCATTATTTAAAAAACCGATTGGAAGGTGGAAAATATGGCCCATATTAAAATTCGCACACTTTGTCATCGGAAACAACAGATCAGGAGGACGAGGTCAGGAAGTGCACAGTCAGATGAGGTTTTTAAAGACCAGAAGCACCAACAACAACACACACCAGAGACACTTATCTCCATATTGCACCATATTTGTTTACAGCAACATGATGTTATACAGGGGTCGAAGAAAGCAGCCTACCAAATTCAATAACATGTTCAATGTTTACAGCAGTAGAAATTTAAGTTGATGAAATTCGTGCTTAAAAGCTCACACATTAAGCTGTAAACCAGAGAAATGCTTGCTAATATTGAACTACATAGACAACCCATTCACACATTGGTTGATAGGTCCTCTTAAACGTGTGCGAAAAGAAAGCCTTGACATATCTGTGCTAAAACGAGCATCATCGCAATTGCAACGTCGAGTATATCAAGGCAGTTTCTTATATTTCAGGGTAAACTATATAGAATTAAAACTGTAATATTACCAAGGTATGGAAGTAGTTCCTTCAAAATCTTCAATGATTATCCAAACGTTACACAATGGTCAACCATGATAAGAACCTTCAGATAACAAAAACAGCCTCATCTCTGTATTGATCCAGGCAACTCTGTCAAATCATCCTATACACAGAAGCCGATATGAGGAAAGGGAAGATACAAGATACAAAACTTACTGGAACACAACTATCTGTATCTCATCAACTTTGCAAGTAAAAGTTGATAATCAAAACCTTCCATGAACGACAGGGGCAAAATAATGTCGTAATCAATTGTCAAAACGGTCAGCGATTTCACTATTCTTAAATGATAAGTGCTAAAATAGCAAATGTAGGACAACAGTACTCACAGAACTCAAATGATGAAAAATTCAAAGCACATAGATATTCAAAACAAAATGATCCTAGTGGAGGGCATGACGCTTGAATGATCAATAGACGTCACTTAGGGAGACAAGTGGCTGCTGTGTTGACCACGCACATGAATACTGCACTCTGTCCTTCCATACGAGTCATCAAGCTGTCAGCTGACACTAATACTAGTGTCACAAATATCTTATTACTTACAACCTGCCTGGCTACGCATTTACTATCAGTCTTTTACCCATCATTGACTGAATGCTAAATGGGAAATGTGTATATTACAAGGCTGTATACAAGTGAACGGACTGTTGTGTCAAATTAAAGTCACATGAATATTTACAATAATGACAGCACCGACGATGGCAAAAAAACCACAATGAAAAT
>JAWQFJ010028856.1:0-7500 GCA_034096865.1 Theodoxus fluviatilis
AGGAGGGGGAGGAGAGAATGGGAGGAGAGAGGGAGGGAAGAGGGGGGGGGGGATAAGGAAGTAGAGGAGAGGGAAAGATCGGAGAGAGGGGGCAAGGGAGGAGGAAGGGAAAGAAGCAAGGGGAGGGGGGGGGGAGGCTAGGGAGGGGGGGGAGGGAGGGAAAGAGGGAGGGAAGAAGAAAGGGAGGAAGAGAGATAGGGGGGGAGGGCAGGAGGGGAGAGGAGAGTGGAGGAGAGAAGGGAGGGAGAAGGGGGGGGGGTAGGAGGAAAGAGAGAGAGGGTGAAGAGGAGTGGAGAGATGGAAAGAGAGGGAGAGGAGGAGGGAAAGAGAAGTAGAGAGAAGAGAGAGGGAAGGAGGAAGAAGAGGAGGGAAGGCGGGAGAGAGGGGAGGAGGAGGGGAGGAAGTGTGTGAGAAGAATGATAGGTATAGAGAGGGGGAGGAGGGAGGAGAAGAGAGAGAGGGGGCAGAGGGGGGAAGACGAGAGGGGACAGGAGAGGAAGAGGGGAGGGGAGAGGAGAGGGGGAGAAAGGGGAAAGAGGAGGGGTGAGGAAGAGAGGAGAGGGGGGGGGCGGAAGGAGGCGAGAGGGGAGGGGAGGAGGGGGGGGGTGGAGAAAGAAGAGGGGAGAGAAGGGGAGTAAAGGAAGGGGTGAGGGAAGGGAGGTGAAGGAAGACGCGGGAAAGGAGGAGGAGGGGAGGGGGGAGAAGCGGAGGCGGTGGAGGACGAGGAAATGGGGAGAGAGGACGAGAGAGGGGTGAGAGGGAAGCGGAGAGGGAGGGGGCAGAGGGAGAGGGGGGAAGGGGGAGAAGGAGGAGGGAAGCAGATGAGGTGAGGGGGAGGGGGAGAGGAGGGGGGAGGGAGTGGGATGGAGGGAGGAGAAGGGGGAATCGCGGAGCAGGGGAGGGCGAAGAGGAGGGGACGGGAAGAGGGGGGGAGAGAAAGGAGAAGGGGGGGAAGAGGAGGGGGAGGGGAGGAGGGGGGGGGAAAGAGGAGGAGAGAGGAAGTGAGGAGGGGGGAGAGGGAGAGGAGGGGAGGAAGGGAGAAGGAAGGAGGGGAAGGGAGGGGAGGGAAGAGGGAGAGGGGAGAAGAGATGAGAAAGGATGGGGGAGGGGGAGGGGGGGAGCGTGGAGAAAGAGTGGGAGGGAGGGGGAAGAAGGAAAAGAGTGGAGGGGGAGAGGTGGGGAGAGAGGTAGAGGAAGAAGGAGAAGCGGGGAAAGAAGGGGGGGGGAGGGGGGGAGGGGGAAGAGATAAGGGAGAGGGAAGATGGAGAGGGGGAGAGGGAGGGGGAAGGTCGAACGGAGGAGGGGGAGGAGGGAGGGGGATAGAGAGGGGAGCGAGAGGAAGAGAGGAGGGGTAAGGGGAGTAGAGGAGAGAGAGGGTTTGGATGGAGAGGGGGAGGGGGGGGGGGGGAGAGGGGGAGGGGTGAGAGGAGAGGGGGAAGAGGGGGCTGGGAGGGGAGAGGAGAGAGGGGAGTGGGGGGGGTGAGGATCGAGGGAGGGGAAGGGAGAAGGGGAGGAAGGAGGGGGGTGGTGAGAGGAGGAGGGGGAGGGAGGGAGAGGAGGAGGGATGGGAGAAGAGGGAGAGAGAGGAGGTCGCAGAGAGGGAGGAGCGGGAGAAGGTGGGGGGGGAAAGAGATGGGGTGGTAGGGAAGACGGGGGAGGAAGACTGGAAGGGCGTAGGGGGAAGAGGAGAAGGGAGGGCAGGAAGGGAGTGGGGAGCGGAAGGGAGGGCGGGTAAGGAGAAGAGGAAGGAGAGGGGGCGGAGTAGCAGCGAGTGGAGGGGAAGAGCGTAGGCCGCGCGAGCGGGAAGGTGAGGGTAAGGACGCGGAGAAGGGGAGCGGAGGGCAGGGGCCGGGGGTGAAGGGATCCGGATGGCGGGCGGGCGAGGAATGGCGAGGGAGGACTGAGGAAGGCCGAGGCGGGCGAAGAGACGTGAAGTAGGGAAGAGGATGAGGAGAAAGAGGAGGTGAGCCTCTTACGGCGGCGCGATATGGGCAGGGCCCTGGCCGGGCAGGGGCTAGGGTCGCCGCGCGGGCCGGAGCGTGGGAGGGCTCGTGGAGGGCAGGGAGAGAGGCTGGGCAGGGCGGGGAGGAGGGAAAGAGGTGAGTGGCGGCGGATGAGGAGGAGGGCCGGCGGCGGGAGCAGCGGGGCGCCGAGACGAGAGGGGAGGTTCGGCGGGTGACTCGACCGAGCGGCGGATGGGGAGACGCCGGCGCCGAGGGTCTAGAGGGGCCGTGAGGGGAACGGAGGGGACGTGCCGGAGGATGGAGAATGGGAGGGTGAGGGGGGAGAGGAGTAGCGGAGGCAAGGCGAAGGGGGGAGCGGAAGGGGATGAGGGGAGAGGAGGGACGGGAGGGGAGAGGGGAGAGAGGAGGAGGGGAGTGAGGGAAGAGGGAGGGGAGGGAGGGGTGGGAGGGGAGGGTAAGGAGGGGGAGCGGGAGGAGGAGGGAGGGAGGAGGAGGGAGAGGAGAGGGAGTGGGAGGGGAGGGGGAAGGAGGGAGGGAGGAGGGAAGGGAGGGGAGGAGGGGAGGGGAGGAGGTCGGGAGGAAGGAGGGAGGCGAGGAAGGGAGCTGGAGGGAAGGGGGGAGGGAGGAAGAGGAGGGAGGGAGGGGAGGAGGAAGCGAGGAGGGGGGAGGGTGAGGGGAGGGGAGGGAAAGAGAGAGGAGGGGGAGGGGGCGGGAGGAGGAGGAGGGAGGGAGGGGGGAGGGGAGGGGCGGAGGGGGAGAGGAGGAGGGGAGGAGGGAGGGAGGGAGGGAGGGAGGAGGAGTGGGGAGGGGCCGGGAGGAGAGGGAGGGGGGGGGCAGAGGGGAGGCGGAGAGGGAGGAGAGGGGAGGGAGGAGGGGAGGGAGGGAGGGAGGAGGGTGAGGGGAGAGGGGAGGAATGAGGTGTGGGAGGAGGGAGGAGCGGGAGGAGGGAGGGAGAAGGGGGAGGCAGGGGAGGGAGGGGGAGAGGGGGGGGGGGAGGGGAGGGAGAGAGGGGAGGGAGGGAGGATCGGAGAGGGAGGGAGGGAGGGGAGGGAGGAGGGAGGGAGGGAGTGGGGGAGGAGGAGGAGGGGGAGGTGGGGGAGGGAGGGGAAGGAGGAGGGAGGAAGGGAGGAGGGGAGGTAGGGGGAGGGAGGAGGAGAGGAGGAGGAGGAGGAGGAGGGAGGGAGGGAGGAAGGAGGGGAGTGGAGGGAGGGAGGAGGGAGGAGGGGAGGAGGAGGGAGGAGGGGAGGGAGGAGGGAGGGAGAGGGGGAGGGGAAGGGAGGGAGGGAGAGGGGGCGGAGGAGGAAGGGAGAGGAGGGAGGGGAGGAGGGGGGGGGAGGGAGAGAGAGGGTGAGAGGAGGAGAGAGGGAGGAGGGGGAGGACAGGAGGAGAGGAGGTAGGAGGGAGGGTGAGAGAGGGAGAGGGGGGGAGGAGGGAGGGAGGAGGGAGGAAGGAGGAGAGGGAGGAGGGAGGAGGGGAGGAGGAGAGGGGAGGAGGGGGAGGAAGAGGGAGAGGAGGGAGAGGGAGGAGGGGGGGTGGGGGAGGAGGAGGGGAGGGGGGGAGGGGAGGAGGAGGGGGGGGGGAGGAGAGGGGGGGGGGGGGAGAGGAGGGGGAGGGGGGGAGGAGGGAGGAGGGGGAGGAGGTGGGTCGGAGGAGGGAGGAGAGGAGGGAGGGAGGAGAGGGGGGAGGGAGGAGGAGAGAAGGGAGGAGGGAGGAGGGGAGGAGGAAGAGGAGAGAGGGAGGAGGAGGAAGGAGGAGGGAGGGAAGGAGGAGGCAGAGAAGGGAGGAGGAGGGAGGGAGGAGGGAAGGGGGGAGGAGGGGGGGAGGAGGGAGGGGAGAGGGAGAGAGAGGAGAGGAGGAGGGAGGGAGGGGAGGAGGGTGGAGGTAAGGGAGAGGGAGGGACGGAGAGGAGGAGGAGGGGGAAGGAGAGGAGAGGGAAGGAGAGGAGGGAAGGGAGGAGGGAGAGAGGGGGAGAGGAGGGAGGAGGGGGGGAAGAGGAGAGGGAGGAGAAGGAGAGAGGAGGGAGGAGGAGAGGGGAAGGAGAGGAGGGGAGGAGAGAGGGGAGGAGAGGGAGGAGGGGAGGAGGAGGAGAGAGGAAGAGGAGGAGGGGAGAGGAGAGGAGGGAGAGAGGAGGAGAAGGGAGGGGAGAGAGGGAGGGGAGGGGAGGAGAGGAGGGAGGGAGGAGGAGGGGAGGGAGGAGGGGAGGAGAAGGAGGAGAGGGGAGGGGAGGAAGGAGGAGAGGGAGAGGAGGGAGGAAGGAGAGGAGGGAAGGGAGAGGGAGGGGAAGAGGAGGAGGTAGGACGGAGGGGGGAGGAGGAGGAGGGAGGAGGGGGAGAGGAAGGAGGGGAGGAGGAGGAGAGGGGAGAAGGGAGAGGAGGTGGAGGAGGAGGGAGGGAGAGAGGAGGGAGGGGAGGAGAGAAGGGGGGAGGGTGAGGGAGGGGAGGAGGGGAGAGGGAGGAGGAGGGGAGGGGAGGAGGGAGGGGAGAAGGAGAGAGAGGGGAGGAGCGGGGAGGAGAGGGGGAAGAGGAAGGGGGAGGAGGGAGAGGAGGAGGAGCCGGAGGAGGGAGGAGGAGGGAGAGGAAGGGAGGGGGGAGGAGGAGGAAGGGAGGAGGGAGGGAGGGAGACGGGAGGAGGGACGGAGGAGGGAGGCGGGAGGAGAGGAGGAGAGGGGAGGGAGGGGGAGAAGGGAGGGAGGAGGGAGGGAGGAGGGGAGGAAGAGGAGGAGGGAGGGGAGAGGAGGAAGGAGAGAAGGGGGGAGGGAGGAGGGGAGGGAGGAGGGGAGGAAGGAGAGGAGGGAGGGAGGGAGAAGGGGAGAGGAGGAGGAGGAGAGGAAGAGGAGGGAGGGAGAAAGGGAAGAAGAGAGAAGGAGGAGAGAGGGAGGGAGGGAGAAGGAGGAGAGAGGGAGTAAGGGAGAAGGAGGAGAGAGGGAGGGAGGGAGAAGGAGGAGGAGAGGAGGGGGAGGAGGGGAAGGAGAGGAAGAGGAGGGGGAAGGAGAGGAGAGAGGAGAGGAGGAGAGAGGAAGAGGGAGAGGAGGGGAGGAAGGGAGAAGGAGGAAGGGAGGAAGGGGGAGGAGGAGAGAGGAGGAGGGAAGGAAAGAGGAGGAGGGAAGGAAGGAAGGAGGAGGGAAGGGAGGAAGGAGGGAGGGAGGAGGAGAAGGGAGGAGGGAAGGGAGGAAGGGGAGAGGGGGAAGGAGGAAGAGGAAGGAGGGGAGGGAGGAGGAGAGGAGGAGGAGGAAGGAGGGGGAGGAGGGAGGGAGAAGAGGAGAGGAGAGGAGAGAAGGAGAGGGAGGAGGGGAGAGGAGGAGGGGAAGGGAGGAGGAGGAGAAGGAAGGAGGGAGGAAGGAGAGGGAGGAGGGGGAGGGAGGAGAGAGGGAGGAGGGAGGAGAGGGGAGAAAGGAGGAGAGAAGGAGGGAGAAAGGGGAGGAAGAGGAGGGAGGAGGAGGAGGGGAAGAGGGGATAGAGAGGGAGGAAGGAGAGGGAGGAGGGGGAGGAGAGGAGGAGGGGAGGAGGAGGGAGAAAGAGGAGGGGAGGAGAAGGGAGGAGGGGAAGGGAAAGGAGGGGGAGGGAAGGAGGGGAAGGAAGAGGGGAGGAGGAGGAGGAGAAGAAGGAGGGAGGAAGAGGAAGGAGGAGGGAGGAGGGGAGGGAAGGGGAGAGGAGAGAGGAGAGGAGGAAGGGAGGGGAGGAGAAGGAAACGGAGGGAGGAGGAGGAAGAAGGAGAGGAGAGGGAGGAGGGAGGAAGAGGAGGAGAGGAGGGAGGAAGGGAGAGGGAGGGAAGGAGGGGGAGGAGGGGAAGGAGGAGGAAGGAGGGAAGAGAGGAGGAGGAGAGGAGGGAGGAGGGAGGAGAGAGGGAGGAGGAGGAGGAGAGGAGGGAAGGAGGAGGGAGGAGAGGAGAGAGGAGGAGGAGGAGAAGAGGAGGAGGGAGGAGGAGAGGAGGAGAGAGGGGAGGAGGAGAGGGAGGAAGAGGAGGAGGAGGGAGGAAAGGAGGGAGAGGAGAAGAGGAGGAAGGAGATGGAGGAAGGGAGGAGGAAGGAGGGAGGAGGAGGAGAGGAGAGAGGGAAGGAGGAGGAGAAGAGGAGGAGGAGGAAGGGAGTAGGAGGAGGAGAGAGGAGGAGAGAAGGAGGAGGAGGAGGAAGAAGGGGGAAGGAGGAGGAAGGGAGGAAGAGTAGGAGGGGGAGGAAGGAGGAGGAGGAGAAGGAGGAGGAGGAGGGAGGAGGAGGAGAGGAGGAGGAGGAGGAGGAAGGAGTAGGAGGAGCAAGGGTAGAGGAGGAGCAGGGAGAGGAGGAGAGGTAGTCGCCCCGAGGTAGGAGTGCGGCGAGGTGGGACCCCAACCACAACCAGGAAGGAGGAGGCAATAGGGGCAGGAGGAGGGAGGGAGGGAAGGAAGTGCGGAGGGCGAGGGAATGGGGGAGAGAACGGCAAACAGGAGGGGGAAGGAAGAAGAGAGAGAAGAAGGGAGGACGGTGCCGGAAGGGCTTTAGATTGGAGGCGTCTGGTTAACAGGGAGAGCGAAAGGAGTCTTGGGGGCGGAGGCTGAGGGAATTGGTTCTGCGGTTGTTGTCGTGTTAGATGGGGTTAGGGGCAGGAGGAGTGGATGGAGGGGCTGAGGGGGAGTGATTTGGAGGGTGGGGTGAAGACTCGGAGGAGAGGGAGGCAGCGGGTGGATATAGGGACCAGGAGCGGGAGAGAGCAGGGCTGAGGCGGTTTTCGTGGTTGAAGAGGGCTCGGCGGAGTGAGGGGACGGCGGGGTGGTGAGGTGAGTGAAGTGAGTGAGTGAGTGAGGTGAGTGAGTGAGTGAGTGAGTGGAGTGGAGTGAGGAGTGAGTGAAGTGAGTGAGTTGGGTAGGTGGGATGAGGGGGTAGGTGGGGCGCCATTCCACGGGCAGAGTCTCCGAGTGAATACGCCGCTGGAGAGGCTAATAAGGGAGAGAGAGTGAGTGAGTGGGTAGGTGAGTGAGTGGGTGAGCATTGAAGTGAGTGAGTGTGCAAAGGAGTAAGCGAATGAGTGTGCAAACAATAAACTGAGCGAAAGTATGATAGAAAAACATGGTGTGGAAGAAAGTGAATGAACGAGTGTGACAGTTCATGAATGACAGCATAGCTTAAATAAAGAAATGACGGGTAACGATAAATGAATGGAGGACAGAAATGTAATCAAGTATAAACGAAGTAATGGACAAATGAACGAAAAGTTGGAAACGTATGGAAAGAGTAAGAGAAGAGAAGTCACCCTGAACCTATTCTGAAAGCTGTTCTTGTTGCTGGCAGGTTTATGGAGAAAATAATGGACGAACGGCAACTGTTTTGCTGTACTTATACAACGCATTGTTGTTGCATGTTTACAAAACTTGATTTTTGAATCTGTCTACAGGGGAGAGGTTTGACACCATCTGGTGGAAATCTTTACTGCAGTTTTCGAGAGAGTGTTAACAGTAAGTCTGAGTTCTCTGAAGAAGATTTTGTCATGTTCCATGTCTTGCTGGAGAGTCTGGAGTTTCGCTTTAGACAGAACAGTATAGAACAGAACAAACAAGAACCGAGCAT
>JAWQFJ010028856.1:12500-22500 GCA_034096865.1 Theodoxus fluviatilis
AGGCTAGTTTTTCGATGTCCCAAGCGTACCCATGACTCTCCACTCCTACATACACTTCACTGGCTCCCCATCACTCAGAGGATAGATTATAAACTTGCTACTTTGTGCTTCAATGCCATCAAAAACACCGCGCCACACGCTCTTACAGAAATTCTTGCAGTCTACACGCCCTTCAGATCTCTACGCTCAGCTGCTGACTCTAGAATACTTAAGGTCCCCCGCCGAAACAAGAAAACTCAAGGACAGCGTGCCTTTTCCTATATTGGACCTGTAACCTGGAATAGTCTGCCTCTCTCAGTCCGTCATTCTGACACTGCCCCAGTTCAAAAGTGCTTTAAAGACCCACCTCTTCCGATCCGCCTTTCCCGTGTGAGCGTGCACTTAATCTGTATGAGAGAGAGAGTGAGAGGGGGGGGGGGGAGAGGGGAGTGTGTGTGTGTGTGTGTGTGTGTGTGTGTGTGAGAGAGAGAGAGAGAGAGAGAGAGAGCGGGTGAGAGAGAGAAAGAGAGACAGAGACAGAGAGACAGAGAGAGAGAGGGGGGGGGGAAGGAGGATGGAGGGTTGGAGAGACAGAGACAAAGAAACGGTACGTGTTTGTTCCTGTGCAAATGTATGGATCTTCGGTATTATTTACGTAGCTTCTGTCTCTTCCTGTGCGTCTCCATCTTGCTATTTGTTCCACAACGTCTGTTTCAGAACATGTCTCAGCGGTTGACGTGTCTCATCACTGACGTCAACAGGAAACAGTATACCATTCCAGAACGGAGGGAAAGCGATCATATCAACACAGCAGACGTAGGCACTGCGCTTCGCGCAGATCTACTCAACAGACCTCCCGCCCCTCTGCCACCTGACGCCGTCACTGCCAGAGCCGCTGTCGGCCATGCCAGCATGGGCGTCAGTGACTCCGAGCACGCCGGTCAGGATTGCTCTCCAGTTCGCGAGAGCACCAAGTTTTGATTCCAGCTTGAGGCAGTCCACTGAAAGACTCAATGGGGTACACGAAGGAGGGCTTGCCGTACAGCAGTCATCCCTTGATGAGGTGTTTGCGAGAGGTGGCTGCTCAAAAGATTAAAGAAATTCCTTGCGTGTGAGTGTCCTTTAAGGTGGCGGCGAGTCGCAGTCTTGAGCTGACAATGAACAAAGGAACTCTTGTGTGTAGCGAGTGTAGGTGTTTGACTCGCCAACAAGTGGATTGCCCTAGCGGATTTCCTTACATGTGTATGAAAACAATAAGAACAACACCTACGAGAGTGTTATTTTAAAATGTGTACTGTTCAATAGATAACTTAGATTGATTCATACAATTAAGATCAATAATAAACAGTGCATTGCAAAATTCGAGGATATATCCTTTCACAAAGTTGGCAGTAAATTCCTTATAGATCTTCTTTCAGAATTCAAAAATCCCTTTTGGCAAGACATCCTGAAAGCATGGGAGGTGTACATTAAAAACTATTCTAAGCGACAGTTAAGTTGTGAGGACATTTTGAGTGAACCACTTTGGTTCAATCCAGACATACATGTCATATTCATAAAGGTCTGGTACAACAAAAGTATGTTATATATACGTGATATCCTTGATTCAACAGGAGCATGGAAGACATTCGAAGAATGTAAAAGACAATTCGGCTTAGCAGGGACGTTTTTAGACTATGAACATCTTAAAAGAAAAATTCCGAAGGCATGGGTGGATATAATTTGTAATTCGGGCGGCAAAGTAACCCAGCAGCGTCAACATCAAGTTTGCATCAGAAATCTACCATCAGCCAAAACAGGGTTAAGAAACATTTATAACACTATGATTCAAACTCGAGATATATCGACTGGACAGAAAAAATGGGTGCGGATCTATCCCAGCATATCATGGAATGAAGTATGTGAAGCAACCAGGGCTGCCACAACCTCTACATACCTTAAACGTGTCCAATATAAAATTAACAATCACATAATATATACAAATAGACTAATCCACAGGATAGGAATAAAGAACAGTGAAAAATGGGATTTTTGCGGAGAAGGTAGCAAAACAAAAACTCACCTATTTGTAGAATGCCCAATAGTATGTAGCTTCTGGGCGGATATGTCAGAATTGCTTCACAAGAACACAGACCTAACTTTACCAACGAGCCCTCAAAGTTTACTGTTTGGTACAGCTCCTCAAAACAAACTGATTAATCACATTCTGCTGTTAGGAAAATCTTTCATTCACAAATGTAAATATAGAAGTTGTCAACCAAACACTCAGGGTTTCCTTAACATTCTACGACAAAACGCATTAATCGAAAAATTCATTGCCCAAAGCAGCAACAACACTGACAACTACAACAATAAATGGGGTGACCTGTGCACTATTTTAGGTGATACTACTCCTGAATGTTAGCACGAGATAAACTCTCTCTCTCTCTCTCTCTCTCTCTCTCTCTCTCTCTCTCTCTCTCTCTCTCTCTCTCTCTCTCTCTCTCTCTCTCTCTCTCACGCACGCGCACGCATATGCGCACACATGCACACACGCAAATCATCAATCTACACTATGTATCTAATCCTTCCTTTTCGATTTCGCTTTTCGTAGAAGGATTAGCCCAACTTTTTTCTCTTTTTTTTCTTCTCCTGAGATCCAACAAACTGAACGACCCTTGCCACCCTTTCTCTCCTCTACTTGATGATGATGATGATGATGATGATGATGATGATGATGATGATGATGATGATGATGATGATGATGATGACGACTATGATGATGACGACTACGATGATGATGATGATGATGACGACTATGATGATGACGACTATGATGATGATGACTATGATGATGATGACTAGGATGATGATGACTATGATGATGATGATGATTATGATGATGGTGAGGATGAGACCATCATCATCCGATGATAATTATAAGAATAATGAGGATAATAATGCGGCGTTGATGTTCATGATATTGATGTATTTTCGTCTCTTCCTTTTTTGTTTTTCTATGTAATATTGTCTTTCTTGTATTTTCTAAGACCAAATAAACTGGAAAAAACCAGTGCATTGCGAGTGAAGACTTCAATGAATTATAAGTATCAGTGTGGAGTGTTTTTGCTTGATTTTTGTGAGGAGAATAGAAATATAAATTATCATTTAATCAGCTCAGCAGAAAGAAAATATGTGCTCTTGTGTGTGAGTGTGTGTGTGCGTGTGTGTGTGTGTGTGTGTATGCGAAGATGGATGTATGTGTATGTCATTTTGCTGAGAAAAATATGTCCCTTTGAGACAAATGTTAAATCAAGCATTGTAAACACGGCACACTGAAATAAAACAATCTATCCATAGATACCGCGATGTACTGCAAAGTTTATTATGGAGAGCTTAACTGCAGTTTATGCAAAGGAAACACATTTGATCATGGTCGAATAAAATTCATGGAGCGTAATAATCAATTAATGTGGAAGGATGTCACGAAACACAATACTGTTTCTATAATTATACTTGTAATGCTGTAAATGTTCATGCAAATATTTCGTTAAAATTGATACACATTTTGAAAGTCACGTTAGTCGTTTGTCAATACTGTGGGTCCCCAGTCATTTGATTAGACTATGAAAATATCAATTACAATTTATTACTTATATATATATATATATATATATATATATATATATATATATATATATATATATATATATATATATATATATATATATATATGCTTCTATGACGTCCTTTATTTCTGTTGTAATCAATATCGTTCACATAGTCAAAAGAAATTGGCAGATACAAATTAAATGAAAACTGCTATTATATACTGTGCATTTTCAATGCAAATGCTTTACTTGTGTGTCGTATAATTCCAGTTTGTGTACGAATGATAACACACGTGCGATTGAAAACTGTTTTATTTTCCCACATACATTTCTTCCCACATTTGTACAGTGCAATGGAAGCATATATGTTAGGGCGAAATCCACACGATTGTTCAATGCAGTCATTGTCAGATTTGAAAAAGATATGTTTCTCATCGTTATGTTACGGGCATATTCGTCGAGTGTACATGTCTCCTCCTCCCTCCCTCCCTCCCTCCTCTTCCCTCTACCTCCTCCCTCCTCCTTCTTCTTCCTCTTCCTATTCCCATTCCCCGTCGTCGTCGTCGTCGCATAAATCTCACTCGTTTATTTGTATCAAATCTCCCGTCTCCTTATTCTTAAATCCTTGTCGTGTGGACAAATTCATACACAACCGTGATCATGACTGATCTTTCACCAAGTATTTCCATGTATTGTTGATGTTATGCTAATCTTCATAATGCCCTTCATATGATCAGAAATCATAATTGTCATGACTCAAATTAATTTTATTTAATTTGGCGTTCTTTTGGGTGGCTTTATTTCAGTTGTTTTCTTTTCATGGGAGTTCTCCTGCCGCGTCTCCTGCGCATTCGTGAGAGGCGTGGGGCTGGGGTCGTGAGAGGCGTGGGGCTGGGGTCGTGAGAGGCGTGGGGCTGGGGTCGTGAGAGGCGTGGGGCTGGGGTCGTGAGATGCGTGGGGCTGGGGTCGTGAGAGGCGTGGGGCTGGGGTCGTGAGAGGCGTGGGGCTGGGGTCGTGAGAGGCGTGGGGCTGGGGTCGTGAGAGGCGTGGGGCTGGGGTCGTGAGAGGCGTGGGGCTGGGGTCGTGAGAGGCGTGGGGCTGGGGTCGTGAGAGGAGTGGGGCTGGGGTCGTGAGAGGCGTGGGGCTGGGGTCGTGAGAGGCGTGGGGCTGGGGTCGTGAGAGGCGTGGGGCTGGGGTCGTGAGAGGCGTGGGGCTGGGGTCGTGAGAGGCGTGGGGCTGGGGTCGTGAGAGGCGTGGGGCTGGGGTCGTGAGAGGCGTGGGGCTGGGGTCGTGAGAGGCGTGGGGCTGGGGTCGTGAGAGGCGTGGGGCTGGGGTCATGGTTGTTTTACGTCGTGCTTTTTGCGATTTTGGTGCACATTTAAATTAGTTTGGTAAGCCGCTTTGCCGGTGTTTTAAAGTTTTCTGTTCTGTTTGAATGGAAAATAATTGAGACTAAGAGCTATAAACGTTAGTCCGATGTGCGCGTTTTAAAGGTTTTAATTTTAATTTGTGGTAATATGTTTTGGTTTAGTCCTCAGGTTGTTTTTTTTTTTAGTTTAACGAGAGAGAGAGTTTGGTATTAAAAGATATATATGTCAGTAATGAGTCAATTGTTTTATATAAAATTCGGTTTGTGGCGTCTTCGTTCTTAAATGTGATTAGTGACTGAGGAAGGAATTTCCCTTTTTTGTTTTTGTTTTTTACTGTCGGTCGGTGGCACGAGCCAGTAACACCTACACCAACCTTGTCAATAATGACAAATGCTTGAGGTGGTCGGTTTTGGGAGGGTGACCTTTGTGTCGGGTTATATCACCTGTTGTACAGTCAACTGAAATAAAATGGTTAATGCATTTTAAAAGTTCTTTTTGTGGTATGTGAAAGAAAGAAGTTCGAGAAGTGTATGTCTGCGGGCACAAGAGACCTAATCATTCTCTTTATATTTTCTTTACTTTGATACTCTGTCAACGAAGGCTCGACACTTCGCTGTGACTGGTTCCTGGGCGAGAGGTTTACATCCACCAATATTTAGCTGTGCTTAACAGTCCTATCTGTGCTTAGCAGTCCTATCTGTGCTTAGCAGTCCTATCTGTGCTTAGCAGTCCTATCTGTGCTTAGCAGTCCTATCTGTGCTTAGCAGTCCTATCTGTGCTTAGCAGTCCTATCTGTGCTTAGCAGTCCTATCTGTGCTTAGCAGTCCTATATGCGCTGAGCAGTCCTATATGTGCTTAGCAGTCCTATCTGTGCTTAGCAGTCCTATCTGTGCTTAGCAGTCCTATATGCGCTGAGCAGTCCTATCTGTGCTTAGCAGTCCTATCTGTGCTTAGCAGTCCTATCTGTGCTTAGCAGTCCTATATGCGCTGAGCAGTCCTATCTGTGCTTAGCAGTCCTATCTGTGCTTAGCAGTCCTATCTGTGCTTAGCAGTCCTATATGTGCTTAGCAGTCCTATCTGTGCTTAGCAGTCCTATCTGTGCTTAGCAGTCCTATCTGTGCTTAGCAGTCCTATCTGTGCTTAGCAGTCCTATATGTGCTTAGCAGTCCTATCTGTGCTTAGCAGTCCTATCTGTGCTTAGCAGTCCTATCTGTGCTTAGCAGTCCTATATGTGCTTAGCAGTCCTATCTGTGCTGAGCAGTCCTATCTGTGCTTAGCAGTCCTATCTGTGCTTAGCAGTCCTATCTGTGCTTAGCAGTCCTATATGTGCTTAGCAGTCCTATCTTTGCTTAGCAGTCCTATCTTTGCTTAGCAGTCCTATCTGTGCTTAGCAGTCCTATCTGTGCTTAGCAGTCCTATATGTGCTTAGCAGTCCTATATGTGCTTAGCAGTCCTATCTGTGCTTAGCAGTCCTATCTGTGCTTAGCAGTCCTATATGTGCTTAGCAGTCCTATATGTGCTTAGCAGTCCTATCTGTGCTTAGCAGTCCTATCTGTGCTTAGCAGTCCTATCTGTGCTTAGCAGTCCTATATGTGCTTAGCAGTCCTATATGTGCTTAGCAGTCCTATTGGTGCTTAGCAGTCCTATCTGTGCTTAGCAGTCCTATCTGTGCTTAGCAGTCCTATCTGTGCTTAGCAGTCCTATCTGTGCTTAGCAGTCCTATCTGTGCTTAGCAGTCCTATCTGTGCTTAGCAGTCCTATATGTGCTTAGCAGTCCTATCTTTGCTTAGCAGTCCTATATGTGCTTAGCAGTCCTATCTGTGCTTAGCAGTCCTATATGTGCTTAGCAGTCCTATCTGACCAGTGTCTGCCTCTCATTGATTCGCAGTCGCGTATTCCCTTTCTTCCAAATATGCTTTTTCAGAGTAAATCAATTTGCATACGTGTATTTGAGAGAACTGCCCAGATAAATCGGAATACATTCGCTATGAATGGTCAGAAATGAATGCGCGGTTTTCTGAGTCATTAAATTCCTTTTTTGTGCCGACACGATGACAGTAACCCCAAGTACGATATTTGCAATAAATGACCGTGTGCGCTAGCGGGTGCGTGCGTGTGCCTGAGCGTATGTGCTGTGCACATGTTTGCATACTCTTGCGCGCGTGCCTTTTGAGTGTTCACATGAGCCTGCGTGTCTGTCAGAATCTATCAATGCGTGTGCGCGCATGTGTGGTTCAGATGTGCAGCACGATATGTAAACAAACCGTATCGTATGAGAACTAGAGGTGAGTCATTCTTGAATATGATAACAGTCTACTTTGGGAAATCGACCCCAATGGGCTTTTTTGAAAGGCGCATCTATCCTATGAATATTCGAGAACATTTCAAAAAATACAAGCCATCCTGCATTTTTTAACCGACACATTATGACCTGCCGAAAGAACACGTAGCCACGTGCAGAAATTTGCGTTCATGATAACAGACCGTTGGAGTATGCTTTGGAAAAGTCTGCCGCACACGATAAGCCACGAACCTAGGGTGCGATCAACCCTCTCTCGCTACATTTCACCTGCAACGTCGTTCAGGCTGATGTAGAGCTACATTTCACCTGCAACGTCGTTCAGGCTGATGTAGAGCTACATTTCACCTGCAACGTCGCTCAGGCTGATGTAGAGCTACATTTCACCTGCAACGTCGTTCAGGCTGATGTAGGGCTGCATTTCACCTGCAACATCGTTCAGGCTGATGTAGAGCTACATTTCACCTGCAACGTCGCTCAGGCTGATGTCGAGCTACATTTCACCTGCAACGTCGTTCAGGCTGATGTAGAGCTACATTTCACCTGCAACGTCGTTCAGGCTGATGTAGAGCTGCATTTCACCTGCAACGTCGTTCAGGCTGATGTAGAGCTACATTTCACCTGCAACGTCGTTCAGGCTGATGTCGAGCTACATTTCACCTGCAACGTCGTTCAGGCTGATGTAGAGCTACATTTCACCTGCAACGTCGTTCAGGCTGATGTAGAGCTACATTTCACCTGCAACGTCGTTCAGGCTGATGTAGAACTACATTTCACCTGCAACGTCGTTCAGGCTGATGTAGAGCTACATTTCACCTGCAAAGTCGCTCAGGCTGATGTAGGGCTACATTTCACCTGCAACGTCGTTCAGGCTGATGTAGGGCTACATTTCACCTGCAACGTCGTTCAGGCTGATGTCGAGCTACATTTCACCTGCAACGTCGCTCAGGCTGATGAAGTGCTACATTTGACCTGCAACGTTGCTCAGGCTGATGTCGAGCTAAATTTCACCTGCAACGTCGTTCAGGCTGATGTCGAGCTACATTTCACCTGCAACGTCGCTCAGGCTGATGTAGAACTACATTTCACCTGCAACGTCGCTCAGGCTGATGTAGAGCTACATTTCACCTGCAACGTCGTTCAGGCTGATGTCGCGCTACATTTCACCTGCAACGTCGTTCAGGCTGATGTCGAGGTACATTTCACCTGCAACGTCGTTCAGGCTGATGTCGAGCTACATTTCACCTGCAACGTCGTTCAGGCTGATGTCGAGCTACATTTCACCTGCAACGTCGCTCAGGCTGATGTAGAGCTACATTTCACCTGCAACGTCGCTCAGGCTGATGTCGAGCTACATTTCACCTGCAACGTCGTTCAGGCTGATGTCGAGCTACATTTCACCTGCAACGTCGTTCAGGCTGATGTAGAGCTACATTTCACCTGCAACGTCGCTCAGGCTGAGGTCGAGCTACATTTCACCTGCAACGTCGTTCAGGCTGATGTAGGGCTGCATTTCACCTGCAACGTCGTTCAGGCTGATGTCGAGCTACATTTCACCTGCAACGTCGTTCAGGCTGATGTAGAGCTACATTTCACCTGCAACGTCGTTCAGGCTGATGTCGCGCTACATTTCACCTGCAACGTCGTTCAGGCTGATGTAGAACTACATTTCATCTGCAACGTCGTTCAGGCTGATGTAGAACTACATTTCACCTGCAACGTCGTTCAGGCTGATGTAGAACTACATTTCATCTGCAACGTCGTTCAGGCTGATGTAGAGCTGCATTTCACCTGCAACGTCGTTCAGGCTGATGTAGGGCTACATTTCACCTGCAACGTCGTTCAGGCTGATGTAGGGCTACATTTCACCTGCAACGTCGTTCAGGCTGATGTAGAGCTACATTTCACCTGCAACGTCGTTCAGGCTGATGTAGAGCTACATTTCACCTGCAACGTCGCTCAGGCTGATGTAGAGCTACATTCACCTGCAACATCGTTCAGGCTGATGTAGAGCTACATTTCACCTGCAACGTCGTTCAGGCTGATGTAGAACTACATTTCACCTGTAACGTCGTTCAGGCTGATGTAGAGCTACATTTCACCTGCAACGTCGTTCAGGCTGATGTCGAGCTACATTTCACCTGCAACGTCGCTCAGGCTGATGTAGAGCTACATTTCACCTGCAACGTCGTTCAGGCTGATGTAGAGCTACATTTCACCTGCAACGTCGTTCAGGCTGATGTAGAGCTACATTTCACCTGCAACGTCGTTCAGGCTGATGTAGAGCTACATTTCACCTGCAACGTCGTTCAGGCTGATGTAGAGCTACATTTCACCTGCAACGTCGTTCAGGCTTAGTTAGCTTTAGTTGAGTATCAGCTACGCTGCTCCTTCGCAGTGCCTGCGGAGTTGAAGCTTGAACGCGTCCGTGTTTTCACGCAACCTTTGTATTCAGGCAGCATGGCTTTTTGTGTGCGAGCAGTGATGCAAGTAACATATTTGTCTCCTATGTACAGTTTCTCAAGCGCTTAATGATTTAGAGCATTCTCATAACTTGTGGTGCCTCAGTGAAACAATTTTGCCAGTCAGTCAGTGAGAACTTCCCGAACTCCGGTGGCAAAATGGAGGACAGCAATGTGTTATTGCCGAATGATGCGATTAACCAAATGTAAGGATGGGTGGAGTGAACTGAACTGTCTCATCAGCCCCCTGTGGAAGTTGGGGGTCACAATAAACCCACCACGTCGCCCTAGGTGATACGT
>JAWQFJ010028856.1:30000-65000 GCA_034096865.1 Theodoxus fluviatilis
TGGCCAGTTATTAGGATAGACTATCTCAAGTTAGAGGAGTGAGCTAACATTATCTGGTGCCGGAGAAGATTAGTCCAGGTCCCTAAGAAGGCTTCTGTGAAAACGGGGAATAAAGTGAAAAGAGGCGTCTTTTATTCTCCCAGGAAGAGAAACCCGACTTCTCGTGTGCATCGTGACTTACAGATTGGCGGTAACATTGCAACAGTATTATGCATGTACTTGAAAACACCTTATGCGGAAATATGGGCATTTTCACAAGGAAAATTGTGTAACCAACTAACGCCTGTCTTTTCTTTTGTGCCAGGAGGGCTTCCATTGCATGACCAACAAAAAAATAAGTAGAAAACAATCCAGACGAAATTAGGATTTGGATTGATGTAAATGTCTTATTGTATTATATATTGTATATTTTTGTTATCAATAATAAAAGTATATATCTTGATAATCATGTTCTGTTGCTCATTCATGTCCTCGTTCTGTTGACCTTCCTCAATTCCAGCAAACACTGAGTCGTATAACAGTCTTAATGAAAGAAGAGATAGACTAATGCTGGGCAGTGATATTGTGTCCAAACTCTGGGGTCTGTTACACCTGGTGGTATGAGGAATTTCAAGATTTCGATACTAGTTCCCAAAGACGTCCACTGAGCATCGTCCCAAACTTGGCAACAGCAGTATTTTAGATGATAGCTATACCTCTAATCACAGAATGGAGTGCCAGTTTCCATTCTGCCACGTAGCATTGTCTCATTTCGAGTCTCCTGATGACAGTGTCTCATACGCGTTGTTCTCCAGCGGCTGAGTGCTCCACCACTAATGAGACGGACATCACCTTGCCTTTTTTCGGTCAAACAGAGTGGTTAGGTTAGGTATGTCAGTTTTGAGATGTTGATAGATTCAGGAACGTACACTCATTTGTTTGAAGCATGATATCGTATTTCTCTGAGCTGTCCATCGGTGGTCGTCCAACTGGTCAGCCGATCCGATTTGCTGACTTCAAAATAGCCACCATGATCACGTTACTCCGTTGCCTTAAACATTTTGAAAACACTTTCAAACCCATTTTCTCATCACGTCGTGCAAGTCGGTAGCAGTCTTCAGTACTTAATCACGTTGTCACTATTTCTCATATTTACGAGCACTAAAAAACGCTGGAAAGAAAAATGTCTCCACCGTACGACCATTCACATGCCTCAGAATTTCTAAACGTGAACATTCCTCTGATTTTCTGGTGGCGGGTAATATTTGCGATCGTCCCACTGCAAGGGACCATAAATCTCGCGCGGCGAGGCCAGCCCCATCCCGTGTAGGGATTGTCGTCACAGGGACAGCAGTCAAGGAGAACAAGACAGGTGAACAGAGGGAATGTTTGCTTTTACAAAACTGCATTGGTCCTTGGTGGGACATCAAGACTACAGCACTGTGTAACGTCCCACACTTAATTTAAAGACAAATAAATCGCCTGCGCCCTCCCACCTCCACGCCCCACCCCCACCCCAACCCCCACCCCCCAACCCCACACACACATAAACACACAAACACACACACGCACACACACACACACACACACACACACCACAAACACACACACACACACACACACACACACACACACACGCACACGCACTGTATATGTACACTATTCACACACGTAGGCTCAAACATCTGCATACACAAATGTACACGGACATTCGCGAGCGCACACACATTTACACACACACATACGCACACACATACACACACATACACACACACATACACACGCATTAACACATACCTTCACACGTACACACTTACGCGTGCACATGCCACATACACATTAAAAAAACTTATGCATGCACACGCATGTATGGCATATGCATAAATACTGACGCACATATAAATAGAAACGCTCTTCAAAACAAGCCCCCACACACACACACACACACACACACACACACACACACACACACGCACAGCCGTCTGTTGCATTGTCCTTATAGCGTGTGGAATCGTCCCAAGAAAGGGTGACCGTCTGGTGGCAAATGCATCACGGAGGACGGAAGGATGGATGGATAAATGGAATGAACTGTACGGCCTATCAGCCTTTGTAGGCTTGTATAAGTCCACTGATCACGAAAAATTATTCAAATAAACCCAGATTTCTCCGTCCCAGGGATAGAACCACGGCACTGCGCCTCGCACGTCGTCCAACCCCAAAGCATGTTCGCCAATCTCCGCCTGTCGAATGACAAGGTTTCAACAAGCGAGTAGAGGCTGAGGGGCTGACCGTGTACTCATGCAAGAGAGGAGAGCACTGAGGGGTGGGCTGGCAGGAACTGGTGTATATTCTAAACAAGTTTGAAGGGTTGGGAAGTTCTTGTAAATACTTTTGTCTTTTTGCTTTGGCCCGTCTTAAACGTTGAATCAGAGCTAACGACACAAGGTTGCAGCCAGTATAACATCCCACATTGTCACGATATTTAAATAAAACCAGATTTCTCCGTCCCAGATTAAGAGCAAGCCTAAGCAAGAGTTTACTACTTACATTTATGTACCGCTTACGAATCTTGTAGGGAGACTCGGTAGCATTCTGAACACAGAGATATAGTATCTCTGAAACAGGTTGGTCACGTGACTTCGGCCCCACATTCCAATGATTTTACCAATCAAAATGCAACATGATCAAAAGACCATTGAGAGTAAAAAGAGACGATTCTATTTCACTCCAATTATTTATCCCGATAGATAAACACAAATTTGGTGTTCTAATAAAACTAATCTATGTGATTTTCAGGAAATCATTTGAGAACTACTTTTAGCGCGAACATCGTCGATAAGGTTGCAAACTGCCTTCAGCACGTGCGCTTGTCTTTGGAACTAGTCAGTATAAACGCATCGAAAAGGATTCCTATGGCTCCGGGCTGGTTTCGTGAATCTATGGTTATACTCTCGCAAGTAAATGCTTTCTGGCCGGAACCTGTGGTCTAACTGCCTTCACACTGTTTGACGAGCTGCTGAGTCCACACTTCGATCATTCGTGTATCGACTGATCTAGAAGTAGAAGGAAGATTTTACTCACTGTTGTCTGTGTTGAACGTTGATCGAGTCGAAGTTTTTTCCGTCCGATTCCGAAGTTCGATATCATCGGAGAGCTCAGAAGCAGTTTTTCTAAGTTTAATCCTTTTAAGCATACATTAAATTAATGATTCCTTATCAGTAAAAGCACTCAGCGGGTTTCGTACTATCGGTCCAAACGATTATCATTATGCAGACGGGATTGGTTGCCTTACTCGCACAATGAAGTATAATTGTTGCTGTTGTATTCAAAGTCCTTAAAATTAGTAGAGTTCACAATATTACACTCTTGTGATTCGAATTTTACCGCATACAAGTTTTACATTTATGGGAAATCGATGTTTAGAAAATGAACTGACGGAAAAATGGCTGCCAGTATCGAGTGTATCACAACAAGCGGAGGAATACACTCAACGATGTGATATGTCATTCAGCGTGGCTGAGACTCAGTGTTGAATGGTGGTATGCATGTTATGGAAGAATTAAGGCTATCACGTGACCAACCTGTTGCTGAGACTATATGCACTATAGTCTCAGCCACGCTGAATGCCTCGGTAGGTCAATTCTTACCCCAACCCACAGCGGGATTGGGTGACGGCAGTACAATGATGGAACAATGCCAAATCGTTATAATGATTATATGTGTGATATATTTAGTAATGTACCAGAAATAGCTTCTTTCTACTGCGTTTCTTTTCGGCACAAACATAGGCGTTAATCCACTACGAGGGCGTTTCGGGGGGCCCTTTTGTACCTAAGCTTAAAATTGAATAACCCAGGCCACCCGGATATAGAACAAATCCTCCTGGATTCGCAAGTTCTGGTACACTACTAAATATATCTCACAGTCATCTGAAGGGGGGAAAATGTTATGTCCCTCACTGTTGTGAAGTCTGGGAGACTTTCCTTGGCAAATGAAATTATGCTAGATCCATTAATGTTCATAAACAGTGAAGCGGTGTATTTGAAAAAAAAGGAGATGAGTTGCAGCCTCTACGTTATCACTGGACAGTGTGAGTTGCTTGCCTCTGCACGCTCTCTACTTAAACACTTGATCAATATGAAATACTTAAAGCAGTTATCATAGAAATAATTCTTGTTTCTTTCTAATATATTTCATATCTCATTCTCTTTTTAATTTACTTCTTTCCAGTTGTATTTTCTTAATATTCAGTTTTAGTCTGCAGTTATGTTGACGTTTCTTATGTGATTCTGACAAGCTTTGAGACAGTTTCACCATCTCTTGGGGTTTAAGAAAGGTGTGTCTGTGTGTGTGTGTGTGTGAGAGAGAAAGAGAGAGAGAGAGAGGAGAGATAGAGATAGAGATAGAGAGAGATAGAGATAGAGAGAGAGGAGAGAGAGAGGAGAGAAAAAGAGAGAGAGAAATAGTGTGTGTGTGTGTGTATGAATGCTTGTGTGTGTGTGTGCATGAATGCTTATGTGTATGTGTATGTGTGTGTGTGTGCGCGCGCACGCACGAGCGTTAGTAACTTCATGCTATTTACGTCAGGTAAATTTACGCCCAAAACCGAGATACAAAGACTCTCTCAAGAAACCCCTCATCTCCTGCAACATCGATCCCCAACAGTGGACCTCCGTCGCTGCTGACAGAGATGCCTGGCGCCACACCATCAATGAAGCCATGGCAGTGTTGGAGAGCTCCCGCAGGGACACACTGAGGGAGAAGCGCCAGAGGAGAAAAAACCGAGAGGGCGTCATGCTGGACCCTGACCAGACCTTCCCCTGCCGCCGCTGTGGTCGAGCTAGCCGGTTTCTCATCGGGCTCTACAGCCACCAACGTGTCTGCAGTGGACGTGGACAGCAGCGTCGACCCATCTTCGTTCGTGAAGCAACGCCGTAGCACATAGTAGACCTGAGCAATGTGTTTTGTCATGTTGTATGGTGTCGATAGTACTGACATGTTTTACGATGTGTGGTTCCTTTCCCACCTGTTTTTCATTCCTTCGAGTCATCAGTAGTGAAATTTGGAATACATGAGCAAGTAACATTGTTCGTAGACTATCACGCTCCAGCAACCAGGATGCGCACGTACATAGTGTTGTCGAAAGCGTTGTGCCTCGATACACTCCAAATCAATACAAGGAACACAATTAAGACATCGTACATGTATGGCGTATTGCCGCTCCTTCATGTGTCAGGATTAAAATGTTTAGACAATATTTGTCTAAAAGTAATATAATTACACACTCCACCAATTATACAATGAACATTCGAACAGCAAATACTTCCCTGCGCGTGCACTTTTCCATTCTCGGACAATGACACCCACATTACAGGCACTGCCATCTGTAAATATCAACCCTATGTGCATGGTCCCTGCCGATTTGAATTTTACCGCGAGCTGTGCCTAAGTACCTCCGAAACCTCCTCGCCAAAACTCGCGTCTCCTTGCGAACTCTGCGCAACGCACTCGCCTCGCGCTTTCCTAGTGTTCCTTGCCAACCCTCGCGATATACTAGCGCAGGCAATGCGCCCCCAAAGTACGACTATAAATGGAGGGGGTAGGGGGTGGAGAGGTGAGAAATTGAAATAGCGACAGCCGTGGTATAGCAATTTCACACTTCCTTATCCTGTTAACATTCGATTTCATGATTTGGAAAACATTGCAAAATCGTACTTTAATTCACAAATAAACATGTGGCACGGTCGGTATCTCATGTATTGCATGTACTAGAGCTACAGTACTTCATGTACTGAAGCAATTCAGGTCACGATAGAAGGAAGTTCAAGGAACGTGAGTCACGGGGAAATCCCAATTGTGGACATCCAGCCTTCTTCCTGATCGGGAAGTATACCGTGACTGTCTCTCCTTAGAATCTCGTCGTTTTTTGCAAAAGAGGAAACTAGGCAGCTGAGGTATGTGAATCATTCTCCATGCCGAAACTTAGTTTGTCGTCGAAAATGAAGAACTTCTCAACGTCAGTGCCTGTTTGTGTGTAGTAGCAGGGTTGTCGACCGCACTGCACGAACGCTTTAACCGTACTTCTGCTTTGGAGAGTGATGTTGACGTAGTCAGATATTGGGTGGCTGCTTACTGGTGGTGTTTCGTGTTGACAGCGTCGCTCACCCCTAGCCCTGCAGTGTCGGCTGTTGAATACCTGCGCTGCAGCTCTTTACAATCGACTGGTAGAGAAACTCGCAGCTTTTGCCCACCTACACGTTTCAGGGGTCTATCTTAATAATCAGTGGAAGAAGAACATCGACCTTTTCAAAATGGCAGAAGGAGGAAATGCTCAGGCATCCAGTGAAGCGGACCGTGGGTCTGGACAATCGATTGAAAAAACTTTTCACCTACTTGACGACATCACAATGAAAACGAAGAAAGAGACAGAGAGAGTAAAGGCAGATACAGGCAGGGAACTGAAATTCAAGGAAGGGAAAAAGTTGGAGACGAAAATCAAACAGTGCAAGAAAACCCTAGACGATCTTGGGGAAGCCCATTTCAACAAGCCAGAAGTGGAACTGAGGCAACCAGGTAAGAACCATTCCTTTTCGAGGTCACGTATAACTGCGTCCTCGTGCGCGCGCGCATGTGTGTGCCATGGATGGAAATAGATTACCATTGATCTGTAGTAAATACTTTTTTATCTCAGTAGGAAACGAAACAGGCACTGAATAATGTATATATACACTAATGTATATCCTATTGTGTCGCATATGCTGTGATGCAGTGCATTATCATTGGTGTAATAGGTATTTGTTTTTCTGTATCTTACATTAAACCTATCAGATTAGTGTTGATTTGTAGAGAACTTAGTTAACAGGGGAAAACAGTGCCATCTTTCATACTTGATTTCGTAAAGAGAAATCTACATTTTATCCACGGATTGATGTACAGTGTTGCACAAACACGTAAACATCAAACAAGGACAAAAAACTCCGACCACGCAAAAGACTAAACAGTTTGGGCGGTAACTATTGCAATACTCAGAGGAGTGCACGTACGAGAGGTAGACACACAAATACAACAAAGCAACTTTGTTACATCCATAAGAAATTTAAATAAGGCAACAGTGAAGAGATCGTGGAAGGGAGGAGGAGGAGGAGGAGGAGAAGGAGGAGGAGGAGGAGGAGGAGGAGGAGGAGCAGGAGGAGCAGGAGGAGGAGGAGGAGGAGGAGGAGCAGGAGGAGGAGGAGAAGGAGGAGGAGGAGGAGGAGGAGGAGGAGGAGGAGGAGGAGGAGGAGGAGGAGGAGGAGGAGGAGGAGGAGGAGGAGGAGGAGGAGGAGGAGGAGGGGGAGGAGGAGGAGGAGGAGGAGGAGGAGGAGGAGGAGGAGGAGGAGGAGGAGGAGGAGGAGGAGGAGGAGGAGGAGGAGGAGGAGGAGGAGGAGGAGGAGGAGGAGGAGGAGGAGGAGGAGGGAAGACCAGATGCATCAGGAGCAGAAAGAAGACATAAAAAGATACAAAGAAATAATCCACAGAAAACGGTAGCAGGAAAGGAAGAAAGGACCAGAAGAAGAAGCAGGAAAAAAGAGTAGGTAGGTGAGAATAACTATGGACAGATTCATTCTACAAACACTGTGTTTTCTTTTCCAGAGGGACGTGGCAATCGCGACAGCGGTGTGGGAAATAGCATCGTTTGTAAGTTCTGTTCAAATGTTCTTATTCATCGTACACTCTGAATGGGACCAGATTTATCGGGGGGTTTTCTTCAGCCATTGGCGTACTCGAGCGTACATGCATTTGCTTGTGCCTGTGTGTGTATATGTGTGCTAGTATGTGTATGCCTCTGTGTGTGTGTATGTGTGTGTATATGTGTGTGTGTACTTGTTAATCCGTGCATGAGTGTGTGTGTGTGTGTGTGTGTGTGTGTGTGAGTGCGTTAATGAATATGCGTGTGCGTTTGTGTATATATGTCGGTGGGTGCGTTTGTATGCGTGTTTGAGTCTACATGTGTGTTTACGAGTGTGGTGTGCGAGTATATGTGTGTATCTGTGGGTGGGAGTGAGGGTGGAGTTGGGGGTGAATATGTGGGTGTGGGTGTTGGTGTAGTGTGAATGTGTGTACGTGTAGATGGGTGAGGTAATGACATGGGGGACACACTGGAACTTGATCTAGATAGATACATTATTAATTAAAGTAAGCAAAACGAGAAACAAAGAAAGTTAACATCTCTCTAAGGCAGTTGAGAAAAAGATTTGCCTATTTCACCGGCGAATTAAGAAATGAAAACCATATACATAGCACTGGATAAACGTTTGTCCTCCTTTCTTTGATATTAAAAATACATTACTCACCTCTTAATAGCAGGTTGACGTGACATGAATTGTTCGATTGTGCGTTCACCGTGCTTATTTGCTTTGTTGTCAGCTGAGGAGCTGCGATTTCCAACGCAAGAGAGTGGAGGCAGCGCCCCTCTATAAACCTACACAGATCTTGTCAACTCACGGATGGACAAGAAACCTTGGGCAAGAAATGCAAAGGATTTCAATGCACGCCGTGCCATACACCTTACTGCGTGAACTCCAGGCCCAGATCAAAACCAAGTGTTGTCTTCGACCAGAAACTCTGCCAATAACTGCATGCTATTTTTTTCCTGGTGGGGCCGAAATGTGATACTATACACGCATTGTCGCCCTTTCGAGTCATCCTATGGGACTAAATTTGAATAATTTATGCGTGTTTATCGACTAGCAAAAGCTACCTATTTGTCATTGGATTTGGGCCATCTACGAAATATTTTTGTCACGTGACCCATGTCCTTGCCCTGTTTTAACAATGCACAATTGACTCCACCAAAGCCATCACTAAAGTGACTCGCACAATGGCTGTGCGGCTATTTGCAGAGGATTTATCCTGTGTGTTGAAAACTCTGGAAAGGAACGAAAGGGAAACATTGTCTCTGGGGGCGTGAATCAGAATGTGGAAGACAAAGAACAATTCAGACCTTATCCTAAGTGAACGAAAGCGAATCTGTGTTGTTTCCCGTCTTTCAAGAGAGTCTGAGAACGAGACTTCAAGCACAACCCTTGACTGTTTCCGAGGCCCCAGTCGTTTTTGCTGTTTAGATTAATATCACTCTAACACATTTCAACAAACATACAGAGAGAGATAAAGAAAGAGAAAGAGAGAGAGAGTGAGAGAGAGTGAAAGAGTAAGAGAGAGAGAGGGCGAGAGAGAGGGCGAGAGAGAGTGTGTATGTGTGTGTTTTTGAGAGGGAGAGAGAGAGAGAGAGAGAGAGAGAGAGAGAGAGTGTGTATTAGGGGGAGATTGTGTGTGTGTGTGTGTGTGTGTGTGTGTGTGTGTGTGTGTGTGTGTGTGTGTGTGTGTGTGTGAGTGTGCGGTTGCGTTCGGAGAGAGAGAGAGAGAGAGAGAGAGAGAGAGAGAGAGGAGAGAGAGGAGAGAGAGAGAGAGAGGAGAGAGAGATAGATAGAGAGTGTGTGTGTGAGAGAGAGAGAGAGAGAGAGAGAGAGATTGATTGATTGATTGATTGATGTCTTTATTAAAGCCGAAGACCCAACTTGCATTAAAAGAGATACATACGAACTGGAATGGAGTTACGTATAGTGGTAGACCACTCCCCCAGTAAGCAAATTGCTAGCAAGATAAATCTCTTGCCTATATCTTCATACAACATTATGTAATCTATTATATTAAAACACTAGAAGTATGATAATGGCGTTATAAGTACACGTATTTACATTTAAGATTTGCGTTTGTGAGCATGATCTTGCGGTATCATTTAGTTTGTCATGGTACAAAACGCGTTTAATATATTGCCTGCAAATTATTCACACATATACATTCAAGGAATCTGTCTTCGTTGCAAGTAATAATGATAATGAAACAACTAATCTAATTGATACAGTTGTGCTTACACATGATTACATTAAGAATTGCCAAGCCTTTCGTTGCGTAGTATAAAAGCATAAAATACATACATAGCAACGTCTCGTTTTCTTGTCACATTTCGTCCATCTAGTAGATATTGTACCTCTGCAAATTTCTCAGATCATCATATTCTCGACAGTGAACTAAGAAATAACACTCGTCCTCATACTCTGAACAGAATGAAAACTTTTTTTTCCAAGTTATGCTCATTTCTTTGGTTTGCTTTGAGAGCGTTGTTCCGGAGACGGAAGCGAACAAATGCATCCCTACATTTGTTTATGTTCACACTGTTCAGATAACTTTCGCATTCCAGCTTCTGTGTAAAGGAATTATATAATGTAAGCTGATCGCTCTCGGTGAGTTTCATTTTTCATTCTTGTAGATAGCAATCTCGCTATCTCTGTCTGAGCGCCCGAATAAAACACTTTTCAATTTTAGTCCCATAGCTTGTCCAAACATACGCAAACCCAAGGTGTGATAGGCATTGCTGGACAGATCGTACCCAGGGCCACGTTGCGGCGCTACCAAGCCCAGCAAGATTTGGCTAGTCTCGGTCCAAGGCAAGAACTAGGCCAAAAGCAACGATCTACGAGATCTCGTAGTCGGAAGTGGAGAGAGCAAGATGGCGGCCAGAATGCGCGAAACCTTGAAAAAGATCATTTTTATGGAAATGACACTCATTGACAGACGCCAGCGACGTTATTGCAGCTGCTTTCCTGTCAAACGAAGGTTTTGTAGTCAGTAGATATCTTGAGCAATGGGAGAAAATAGCTGAAGTAGGGTGTTTAGGTAGGTTACCTACTCAAATGGTACAACAACACACACGACGACACGTGCATCGAGTCATGAAATGAGTGGACTCCTCCACTTTCAGATTTGGCAGACATTTTTTACTGACTCGGCCCGATCTGTGATCTAAACACCAGTTTTAAAGACATAACAAGCACTCACCGGTCTGCAACTGCTGCAAACTGGCAGTTGGTACGGTTACATTAAAAAATGTATCATCTAGAAACACAAAGCCAAGCTTTGTGTGTCGCACCGCCGCCATTGTTTCTCGTTATTCTCGCTAGGCGGAGCACCTCTCAGTGCTGCTTGCGAAGTCTCGCCTAGGCCTCGTTTTCCTCGGAGCGAGTGCGTTGAAAATGCTTGGTTTTCTTGCTCTTCTCGCCGTTTGCAACGCGCCCCAGTTCAACTTTACTGACGTATGCTCCTTTAATAACATCATATGGGCTTGTTTGGGCAGTCTATCAGCAGCCATCTTTCTAAGTCGCAGCCAGTATTTCACCGCCCGGATCATTGCATATATATGAAGGGGATATCTACCAAGTTCTCCGTGGGACATAATGTTAGAACTTTTTGTACTTACATTCAAAAACCTCTTGCATGCAAACATGTGTGCCTTTTCAACACAGTCTCTTTTTCCAAACCCCACAACTCAGAACCATAAAGAAAGGATGGCTGTATCTGGGCATCATATAGACGGAAAAATGGTTGTATTCATAGTGTGGAGAGTCCACGTCGTCTTTAGCAACTGCACGGTTTTTTTTTGGCTTTTACAGTCAGATTGTCAAGGCCAGAAGAGAAAGACAATCTTGTGGTAAATACAAACCCTAAATACTTATATTGATTTACAACTCCCAGCAGTGTACCTCCCAATGACAATTTCTCTCCCCGGCCCCAAAAACCGCCCCTACGAAAGACCATGACTTTAGTTTTGTTAGTATTTATGGTGAGGCTAAGTTCTTGGGATGCACGGTGGAGATTGTCTAACTGGCTTTGCAAGCCAACAGGGGTTGTAGCAAGTAAAACAATATCGTCTGCAAAGGTAAGAGAGAAGATTTCTGTCGCCCCAGGTAACAACTGCACGCTGTGCCGCCCATGACTGCGGATATACCTTGCAACATATTCAATAAATAGGCAAAAAAACTATCGGGGACTCTACTGAACCCTGCCTTACACCGACCGACCGAGCAGACAAAGAAATCTGTGGTAGTTCCATCCCACCGTACACAAGCTTGCATCTGTGTGTATACTGCCTGAAGCATTTTGAGGAACTTGGTTGACAACCCAGCCTCGGCCAGAACTTTCCAGAGACGCGATATGTCCACGGAGTCGAATGCCTTCTGGTAATCAACGAATGCGGCATAGAACTTTCCTTGACCACTACCATACACATGCTTGGCCACAATTGAGAAGAGATGGAACATATGATCAATGATCGAGTAGTCCCTCCTAAACCCAGCTTGCTCAGGGCAAAACTTCCTGCCCTCCTCCGCCCAGTTTCGCACACGCTGTGTCAAAACATACATTAAATCTTTACTGACAGTACACAATAACGAAATTCCTCAATAGTTATTTGGGCTAAACCTATCACCACTTTTATGTATAGGTATTATTACGGATTTGCACCAGCATTGTGGAAAGTACTGTCTTTCAAACAGAACGTTAAAAAGGAAAACAAGAAATGGGGGTACGTATCCTGCTGCAAATTTAAGATAATTCCCAGGCATATCGTCAATCCCTGCCGCCTTTTTATGACTTATATTTGCTCATGCCTGTCGTATCTCCTCTTCTTTAATCAGTGCATCGAGTCTATCATCTTGGACAAAAGGTCCATCAAGGCTACAATGCGTTGTGCACCTGTTCGGATTAGAAGGATTGAAAAGACCATGAAAGAATGTTCTCCAGTCTTTGAGGTTTATTGAATGAGCTGTAGTTTCTCTGTTCATGGCTTGTCTTATCATAGGCCAGAAGACTGCTGAGTTCTGTACATTTTAAATTAAGATTAGACACGTAGTTTTCAAATAAATTTCTTTCATTTCACGGATAAGTTTTTTGTAGTCATTTCTCATCTTTACGAATTGTTCCCTGTTTGGTCTAAGTTCACTCCTCTTAGCCTGCGAAAGTGCATGTCGAGCATCCCTTCTTGCCTGCCAACAATCGAGGTCAAAACACTTGGAGGTAACCCTCTCATTTTTCGAACCTAGCTTAACAGTGCGCTGCATACAGTGGGCACTGGATAGAAGTACTTGAACAAAACATCTCAGAGCCAAATCCACATCAGTATTTAAAGTCTGTAAAGCTTGGTCGAGGCAGGACCTGAATTCGGGAGAATCAAGCTTGTGTTTGACCTCTAGCGCTTTGTTGTCATCCCAAACAAACCTGCTTATTTTTTCAATACAGGAAGAGGATCTGGTAAGGGGGGTAGAGTCAGCGCCAACACTTATCTCTAGTAGCATATGGGTGGTCTGGACACTATCACCAACTTTGAAACTGACATTAATGGTTGAGTTGTTTAAATAAACTAAACCGTAATCAATGACACTGTCGCCGTGTTGGGAGAGATATGTCATGTTACCCAATTTGTCGCCTCTCGTACTCCCGTTCAATATAAAAAGGTGGTATATCTTACTCATATTAATTAAAATTTTCCCAAACTGATTAGTACAGTGATCTTGGGAGTTACGGTGGGCAGTGTTTCCAGGGCAATGACAATTTTCGAATTCCGACCCCATATCTTCATCTTCCTCCTCCAGATCGTAGTGAATGTTCCAATTGCCAGTCGTGGCGTTAAAGTCGCTACATATCAGTACCGACGCACTTGGATATTCCTCTTGTAGTTTAAGTATTTCTTCCTCTAAGAGCAGCACATTACATTTAATGGTCTTATCAGTATAATATGGAGAGTCAGTCGGTGGAATATAGACGCATACGATAATAACATCTGTCATAAGATAGTTTTGTATTCTAATCATTAGAAAGCTGTCGTGGGTGCAACTAATCTGAGATACTCGGTGCTCAAGAGTTCTTTTCACTAACATGATGGCCCCACCCGACCTGCGACCAAAGTGTGACAATTTTACAGCAGGAGCATGAAATATTAGGTAATCTTCATGAAATGAATTAAAATCATGATTTGGATTAGTAAAAGTCTCTAGAAGACAGCAAATGTCAAAGGACAGAATGTAATCCCAGACACCAGGTTCGCAAAGTCTCGAAGTTAGTCCCTGCACGTTCCAACAAACTCTACTTAGCTTGTGCGAAACGTTAACAGAGCAAGACGGATAAAGAACATTTTGTCGTCCACGATTTTGCTGTACAACATTAGGCTGCGTCGTGGTGTGCTGGTGTCCGGCCGTGCCTCAGCGGTCTGTCGTAGCCTGCCCCTCCACACACCACCAAATCTCTGCAGCTCGCATTCTTTTTACTTTGAAGACATTAGAAACTGTTGTAAATTCCTAGAAATGTATAACGTTTGTATCGGGATGAATTTGCCTTTCGTTTGACGCGAAATTGTGTTCAGCTTAAAGCTGAGGCCAGTAATATTTATATACTCCTCGAGATAGGCCGCTGGCCTAAACAAATAAAGTCTAAAGTCTTCCTATTATTACTCGCCAGCGGCGTAGCTGCATATGTGTTGTTATCAGACTAAGCCTAGTGCACCAATCGCCCCCTGTGAGTTGCGAAGTGTTGAAAATAATCGAGGAAGATTTGTAGCGTGGTGCGAGGTAGGCGGATAACCATAGTCAACAAGTCCAAGCTTAGCCCTCACGTTGGTGTCGTGTTACGTACAAGGGGTGGGGGTAGAGGTGACAGGCAGGGCGAGATTGCAAAATTGAAACTGAGGGAAGTTCAATAGATATGTTTAGCTCGGTACTCTTCTAGCTGCTATGTTGATAAGGGTTTTCCAACTCTTCAGCCTCGACCTCCGAATGATTTTATTCTTCATGGTCATGCATAGGGGAAAAAATATTTACAAACACGTAACACCGTTACTCACATTACTTTTCTTGTGTCTACTTTCTTTCCTGTATTGTTCTCAAATGTATTTACTTTCCACTGTCATGTTCTGTAAGAATAAGAGCAGCAAAAAAGAACATCCAAATCGGGATCCCTTCCATGTATGGGCCACGCTAGTGGACTCGTCGGAGGAAAGGGATGCGGACCTCACTCCGCTAGCGGACCGCGGCATCTGATTGGCTGCGTTTTTGCATTGGCGTTTTTGCTCAAAACATAGCCGAATCGCCTTGACGACTGCTGCAAATATGATATTCATCGTAACCCAATCCAGCAGAAAGTGCGTTGTGTACACCAGTTTGTCAATTATTCACCCTGTAATTATTGTCAGTCTATGGGCGGAATAACCGTCCAAGATTGCGTATGTGGGCTAGCGAGCGGGTAATAATTTGGCTGTCGTTTTCTGTGGGAGTCACTGCGAAATAAACGATTAACATCGCACCACCATTTTCCTCGGACGAGTCCACAAGTGTGGCCCATTAGTAAAAGGGATTCCTCAGATTCTCGATTCCTGCCTCGTGTCTTCATGCAGGTTTTTTTTCTCTGAACCCGAGCACGCGCAGCAGGAGCACGAGCAGGAGGAGGAGGAGGGAGGAGGAAGCAGGGAGGAGGGAGGATGGATGATGGTGATGATAATGATGATGATGATGATGATGAGGAGGAGGAGGAGGAGGAGGAGGAGAAGGAGGAGGAGGAGGGAGGAGGAGGAGAAGGAGGAGGAGGAAGAGGAGGAGGAGTACGAGCAGGAGGGGGAGAAGGTGGAGCACGAGCAGGAGAGGGAGAAGGAAAATGAGGAGGAGGAGGAGGAGGAGAAAGAGGAGGACGGAGGAGGAGGAGGAGGAGGAGGAGGAGGAGGAGGAGAGGAAGGGAGGAGGAGGAGGAGGAGGAGGAGCACGAGGAGGAGGAGGAGGAGGAGGAGGAGGAGGAGGAGGAGCACGAGGAGCACGAGGAGGAGGAGGAGGATGAGCACGAGCAGGAGAGGGAGAAGGAAAATGAGGAGGAGGAGGAGGAGAAAGAGGAGGAGGAGGAGGAGGAGGAGGAGCAGGAGGAGGAGAGGAGAGGAGCACGAGGAGGGAGGAGGAAAAGGAGAAGAGGAAGGAGGAGGAAGAGAAGAGGAAGGAGGAGGAGGAGAAGAGGACGGAGGAGGAGGAGGAGGAAGAGGAGGAGGAGGAGCACGAGGGAAGGAGGAGGAGGAGGAGAGGAGGAGGGAGAGGAGGAGGAGGAGAGAGGAGAGGAGAGAGGAGGAGGGAGGAGAAGAGAGAGGAAGGAGGAGGAAGAGGAGGGAGGAAGAGAGGAGGAGAGGAGGAGAGATGGAGGAGGAGGAGCAGGAGGAGGAGGGACACGAGGAGGAGGCAGGAGGAGGGAGAGAGGAGCACAGGAGAGGAGGAGCATAGGAGTGAGGGGGAGGAGGAGCACGAGGAGGAGGAGGAGGAGGAGGAGCACGAGGAAGGAGGAGAAGGGTGGAGGAGGAGGAGGAAGGAGGAGGAGGAGAGGAGCACGAGGAGGAAGAGAGGAGGAGAGAGGAGGAGGAGGAGGAGGAGGAAGGGAGAGGAGGGAGGAGGAGGAGAGGAGGAGAGAGGAAGGGAGAGGAGGAGAGTGAGGAGGAGGAGGAGGAGAGGAGGAGGAGAAGAGCGGGAGGAGGAGGAGAGGAGAAGAGGAGGGGAGAGGGACGAGGAGAAGGAGGGACAAGGAGAGGAGGAGGAGAGAGGAAAGATGGGGAAGGAGAAGAGAGAGAGAGGAGGAGGAGGAGGAGGAGGAGTAGGAGGGAGAGAGAGAGGGGGAGGAGGAGACAGCAGGAGAAGGGAGGGAGGAGGAGGAGCAAAGGGTGGGAAGAGGAAGGGAGGAGGAGGCAGGAGGAGGAGGAGAGCACGAGGAGAGGAGGGAGGAGGAGCAGGAGAGGAGGAAGAGGAGGGGAGAGGAAGAACGAGAGGAGAGGAGGGAAAGGAGGGGGAGGAGGAGCACGAGGAAGGAGAGGGGGGAAAGGAGGAGAAGAGAGTGAGGAGGAGAAGGAGGGAGGACGAGGGGGAGGGGAGGAGGAGGAGAGGAGGAAGGGAGCACGAGGAGGGAGAGAGAGACAAGAGGGGGAAGCAGGAGGAGCACGAGAAAGGGGAGGAGGAGGAGGGGCACGAAGAGGGAAGGGGGAGAGAGGAGGAGGAAGAGCAAGGGGAGGAGGAGAGAAAGGCAGGAGGAGGAGGGGAGACGAGGAGGAGGGGAGGAGGAGGGGGAGGAGAAGGAGGAGGAAGAGGAGGAGAAGGGGAGGAGAAAGAGGAGGAGGGGAGGAGAGAGAGGTGGAGGAGGGGAGGAGGAGCACGGAGGATGAGGGGAGAGAGGAGGAGGAGCGGAGGAAGGAGGAGCAAGAGGAGGGCGAGAGCAGGAGGAGGAGAAGGAGCGGAAGAGGAGGGAGGAGGAGGAGGAGGAGCCGAGCAGGAGGTGGAGGAGGAGAGCAGAAAGGGGGAGGAGGAGGAAGGAAGAAGAGGAAGAGGAGAAGGAAGGAGGAGGAGGAGGAGGAGGGGGAGAGAAGAGAGGAGGGGAGGAGGAGGAGGAAGCAGGAGGAGGAGGAGGAGAAGACGAAGGGAGGGAGGAGGGAGCGAGGAGGGGGAGGAGGAGGAGAGAGGAGAGGAGGAGGAGGAGCACGGAGGAGTGGGGAGGAGGAGAAGGAAGGGAGGAGAGAGGAGGAGGAGGAGGAGGAGAAGAGGAGCAGGAGCAGGAGGAGGAGAGCACGAGAGAGGAAGGAGGAGGAGGAGAAGAGAGAGGGGAGGAGGAGGAGGAGCGAGAGGAGGAGGAGGAGAGGAGGAGAGAGAAGGCGGAGGAGGAGCACGAGCAGGAGGGGGAGGAGGAGCAGAGAGACGAGAGGAGGAGAGGAGAGAAGAGGAAGAAGGAGAAAGAGGAGGCGGAGGAACACGAGGAGGAGGGGGAGGAGGAGCACGAGCAGGAGGGGAGGGGAAGGAGGAGGAGCACGAGCAGGAGGGGGAGGAGGAGCACGAGCAGGAGGAGGGGGCGGAGGAGGGAGGAGCACGAGCAAGGAGGGGGAGGAGGAGGAGCACGAGCAGGGGGAGCACGAGCAGGAGCACGAGCAGGGGCATGGAGAGAGCACGAGCAGGAGGAGAGGAGGGGAGCAGGAGGAGGAGCAGGAGGAGGAAGGAGCAGGAGGAGGATGAGCAGGAGGAGTACGAGCAGGAGCACGTGCAGGAGGAGCACGAGCAGGAGGAGGAGGAGGGAGAAGAGGAGGAGGAGCAGAGGAGGAGCACGAGGAGGAGGAGAGCGAGCAGGAGGAGGAGCACGAGCAGGATGAGAAGGAGGAGGAGGAGCACGAGCAGGAGGGGAGGAGGAGCACGAGCAGGAGCGAGGAGCGACAGGAGGAGAGGAGCACGAGCAGGAGGAGGAGAAGCAGGAGCAGGAGGAGGAGAGTAGGAGGAGCACGAGCAGGAGGAGGAGGAGGAGCAGGAGGAGGGAGAAGGGGGAGCAGAGCAGAGGAGGAGGAGGAGCACGAGCAGGAGCACGAGCAGGAGGAGCAGGAGCAGGAGCACGAGCAGGAGGAGCAGGAGCACAAGCAGGAGCACGAGCAGGAGGAGCACAAGCAGGAGCAGGAGGAGCAGGAGCACAAGCAGGAGCACGAGCAGGAGGAGCACAAGCAGGAGCACGAGCAGGAGGAGCAGGAGCACAAGCAGGAGCACGAGCAGGAGGAGCACGAGGAGAGGAGCACGAGGTGAAGCAGGAGCAGGGGAAGAAGCACGAGCAGGAGCACGAGCAGGAGCACGAGCAGGAGGAGCAGAAGCACAAGCAGGAGCACGAGCAGGAGGAGCACAAGCAGGAGCAGGAGGAGCAGGAGCACGAGCAGGAGGAGCACAAGCAGGAGCACGAGCAGGAGGAACACGAGCAGGAGCACGAGCAGGAGGAGCACGAGCAGGAGCACGAGCAGGAGGAGCACGAGCAGGAGCACGAGCAGGAGCATGAGCAGGAGCACGAGCAGGAGGAGCAGGAGGAGCACGAGCAGGAGGAGCAGGAGCAGGAGCAGGAGCAGGAGCAGGAGCAGGAGCAGGAGGAGCAGGAGCAGGAGCAGGAGCACGAGCAGGAGCAGGAGCAGGAGCACGAGCAGGAGGAGCAGGAGCACGAGCAGGAGCACGAGCAGGAGGAGCACAAGCAGGAGCATGAGCAGGAGGAGCACAAGCAGGAGCACGAGCAGGAGGAGCACGAGCAGGAGCACGAGCAGGAGGAACACGAGCAGGAGCACGAGCAGGAGGAGCACGAGCAGGAGCACGAGCAGGAGCACGAGCAGGAGCACGAGCAGGAGGAGCACAAGCAGGAGCACGAGCAGGAGGAACACGAGCAGGAGCACGAGCAGGAGGAGCACAAGCAGGAGCACGAGCAGGAGGAACACGAGCAGGAGCACGAGCAGGAGGAGCACAAGCAGGAGCACGAGCAGGAGGAACACGAGCAGGAGCATGAGCAGGAGGAGCACAAGCAGGAGCACGAGCAGGAGGAACACGAGCAGGAGCATGAGCAGGAGGAGCACAAGCAGGAGCACGAGCAGGAGGAACACGAGCATGAGCATGAGCAGGAGGAGCACAAGCAGGAGCACGAGCAGGAGGAGCACAAGCAGGAGCACGAGCAGGAGGAACACGAGCAGGAGCATGAGCAGGAGGAGCACAAGGAGGAGCACGAGCAGGAAGAACACGAGCAGGAGCATGAGCAGGAGGAGCACAAGGAGGAGCACGAGCAGGAGCAGGAGGAGCACAAGGAGGAGCTTGAGCAGGAGGAGCACGAGCAGGAGCAGGAGCACGAGCACGAGCAGGAGAAGCACGAGCAGGAGCACAATGGATGGATGGATGGATGGAGTTTAAGGGCCTATCAGCCTTGTAGGCTATGTAAGGCCACAATGTTAAGAAACACTTCCACCATGGTAACATAACTCTCCGCGAAAGCGGAGTATAATACAATTCACTAATCTAGTGATAAAAAAATCAATGAAATCTAGGAGCACGAGCACGATTCCATGAAAAATCCGTTGCACCGAGGCCGGAAGGAAGACTCAATAGATCCAGGGAGAGGTGTTGAAGCAACTTCCTGGCTAAGAAGAGGCAAAGGCGGTTCCCGCGTGAATAGGGCTGCGACTGGTCCTTTGTAGACAGGAGAGTCAGCGCACGCTGCTCGCCGCCGCGTAAATGGAGATGATGATGACGGAGGCAGTGGTATAGGGGGCACGCACGCTTCTGGGGAGACAGTTTGTCCTTGAAACATCCCTTAGCTGGTGATGACTGTTTACAGAGTAACTTGAGCTCGCACTCTCTCCCTCCAGTCTCAGATGGAAGAGATCGAAGAATTGGGAACTGCGCTGTTTTCTTTTACTCATTCTCTCACGCTGTCCACTTCCCCATCGTCCAATTAAACATCCACCTTGATTTTCCGGGGAGAAAACTATATTTACCTCCCTCAGCTGCAAAACGAACCCCCTCCAAACACGCCCACGAGTTCCCAGACCCTGGCATCTGACAGGAAAATAGCTGTCCTCAAGGGGCCATGACACTGCCCTGACTGCAGGCCTCAGACCAACGTTCTCAAAGGAAGTTCCCTTTCTGGCTCCAGACCGGCAAACCTTCTTCTTCTGCTTGTTCTTCATAGTACTGTGGATACCCCGATGACTCGAGGAAATTGTTCCACAATTTTGGTGCGCCCGGGCAGGGTTTAGCGGGGTCGGGCAAGCCAGTTCTTCAGGGACAATCTGAAGTCTGGCAGGGAGGGCACTGTGACAGAGTCAGAATCCAGGGAGTTCCAGAGTCTGATACCTGTCGGGAAGAATGAGTACATATATGGGTCAGTTCTGGCGTGCGGAACCTGCAGCTTGAGGTGGTGGCCTCTTGTGGAGCGAGCGGTGGACCGGAGAAGTCCAGGCGGGATGGCCACATCCACAAGGCCATGCATGACCCTGTACATCATGCTAACCCTGTCCGCGGTTCTCCTCTCCTTGAGCGTCTCCAGCTTGAGCTTCGTCACCATCTCAGAAGCGCTGAATGTGTGGCTGAAGTCCTGCAGGATACGCCTGGCAAAACGACGCTGCACCATCTCCAATATGGTGACCAAATGTTTTGGTAGGGGTCCCAGACCAGGGATGCAAACTCCATGACGGGGTGAGCAAGGGTCTTGTAGCACTGTGTCTGGACCGTTGTGGTGCACCCTTTCAGACTTCGGTGGGCGAAGGCACTTGTTTTGTTAGCTTTCGCTGCGACGGCCTTTACCTGGGCGTCCCAGCCCATGTCCTCCGAGATATGGACTCCGAGGTATTTGGCTCTGTGCACCTTTTGAAGTACGCGTCCATGGAGCGAGTAGCTGGTGGGGATCCTGGTCCGCTTCTTGGTGACGGAGAGGAGGTGACACTTATCAGCATTGGAGGACATCTGCCATCTTCTCTCCCAGGCCTCCAGCCTATCCAGATCCTTCTGGAGGTGGTCAGCATCCTTCAGTGAGTGGATTTGGGAGTACAGGATGGTGTCGACGGCAAAGAGTCTGACCTTGGCATGGATTCCGTCCCCCAGGTCGTTGATGTACATCAAGAAGATGGTGGGTCCAAGAGCGGAGCCTTGCGGGACTCCGGAGACGACTTGCCCAACCCTGAAGCTCTTGCCTTCCACCAGCACCTGCTGGGTGTGGTCCGAGAGGAAGCTCTGGATCCATTTGTTGGTGCGTCCTCTGATGCCGTAGAAGTCCAGCTTCAGGAGAAGACGCCGGTGGGGCACCTTATCGAAGGCTTTCGATAAGTGGAGTAGGATGGTGTCAGTCTGGCCTCCCTCGTCGATCACCACTGCAAGGTCCTCCACCGACAGGATCAGTTGTGTGTCGCAGGATCTCTTATTCCGGAAACCGTGCTGGGCATCAATAATGATGTTGTTGCGGTCCAGATGTCCTATGATCTCCGATCTGACGATATGCTCCAGGAGCTTGCAGCATATACATGTCACGGATATCGGCCGGTAGTTGGTTGCCTGGTTTCTGTCACCTTTCTTGAAAACTGGCTGTACATTGGCGTGTCTCCAAATCTCTGGTAAGCAAGTCTGTTCTTATCAAGCAAGAGATGTTAAACTATTACAGCTCTTCCATTCTCCCACCCCCTGACCTGAGAAAAGTGCAATATTTCTAATCTTACAATAAACGCGTAGTTTTCTTAATGAAACAAAAAAAACTCTCCTGCAAGCTGAGCTTGCACTAACGTCCCAAACGAGACTGACGTGACTCAAAAAAAATTTTTCAGTTTTTTTTGGCGCCATTTTAGGGTCACCTTACTTCAAAGCGTGCCTTTCTATGGCAATTATCAATAAATCACTCATATTTGGTACCAATGGAAAACTCACAAAATTTTCTACGTGAATGTTTCGTTTTCTTAAACATCAAATATATTCTCTGTGGATCCTAGCAATGTAAAGTTGGACCTTTTGTTTATGTCTTGATAATTTTCTTCGGAGACAGACGACACATATTTTGATGAAGGATATATAACATGTTATTTATAATAAATTCATGGACATTTCCTGAACAAGTCGTGGTTTTACTCGGTTGCAGAAAAAAGCTACAGCTTCCTATAATTTGTCTTTTATTCCCGTTTCGTGTGGAGATATGGCGGAAGTTTTGTTTTCCTAACTTCCGGCAGTCGAATTCGAAACGACGCCATTGGTGTTACTTTTAATTTACAAGAACATCTTATCGATCAAAGTAGTTATGATTAAGATTGTTTCAGATTGTTTGATTTGTATTTCAGTCAGGCTGGTGATATTTTCATTACCCTTAAAACGTGTCTACCTTGTTCAAATCTGAATCGACAGGGTCTTCGTCGTCGTGTCTGTGGCATTTCGTCTCGGAGACTTTAGTTCGAGTCTTTGTCAAGTTTGAATGATTTAATGCAATCAGTTTATGATTTTTGTAGATTTTTTCTGATAAAAAATATCATCCGCAGCAATTACGCATCTGAAATATTTTGTGCAGATTGCAAAGAATCATGTAGACCTAATATGCATAAAGTATAGATTTGTCGCACTTACAGCATTTTATCTTTTTACTACGTCAAAAGCGGTATAATGTGAAGTACTTTCCCTGAAAATGTCAAGCCAATTGCATGTATTTTAACATAGTTATAGACAATTTAACTCCGCCATAGACGGGCCCAAGCCCGTTTGCGAAAGGAGGAGGGTTGGGCGTGGGGCTAGCAACCGCACCCTGGAAAAACGTTTCTTGCTACAGAAACCAACACTGCAAAGGAAATCTCAGATGATCAAGGGATACGACCCGGGGGAGAGTGTATGAAGCGGACCAACCAAACCCGAGAGGGAGTTGACTCGCAGATGAACCTTCTCTTCCCCAAGACCGTGACAAGGATTAGATTATGGAATGTGAGAACACTCTACGAGACAGGGAAGTCAGCGCAAGTGGCGCGAGAGGCGGAGAAGCACGGGATAGACATTCTGGGACTTAGCGAGGTTCGATGGACATCATCCGTCAAGTCACATTGGCTTCAGGGCATCTTCTGCCATATTCGGGTCCGCCGAACGAGGACAACAACCACAGGAATGGCTTCGGCCTGATGCTGTCCAAGAGAGTGAGTAGAAGTCTGATAGAGTGGAAACCCATCAGCGAGAGAATCCTGACAGCGCGATTTCATTCCAAGTTCCAGAAAGTGACTATCATCCAGTGCTACGCACCGACCAACGCAGCAGAACAAAAGGCCAAGGAGGAGTTTTACGAACAGTTGCAGAGTGTGGTGGAGAGGACTTCAAACAGAGACATCACCATTGTCCAAGGTGACTTTAACGCCAAGATGGGAGACATGAAGGAGAACGGCGAGATATTTGCAGACTTCTGTGAGCAGAACGACTTGATGATTGGTGGAACTATATTCCCTCACCGCAGGATTCACAAGGTCACGTGGATGTTTCCGGACTCAAGAACCGAGAACCAGATCGACCACATGACGATCTCACGGAGGTGGAAAAAACCTTACTGGATGTCCGAGCTTACAGAGGTGCCGATGCAGGATCTGACCATGCCTTGCTGATTGGAAAACTGAAAGTCAGGATCCGAGCTGTCAAGAAAGCTGGTCCGTCCACAGAGGCACCCTCGCTTCGACGTCTCCAAGCTGAAGACAACAACACAACAGAAGGACTTCGCCATCTCGCTAACGAACATTTATCAAGCGCTGGCTGATCTGGAGGATGGCTCCCTGGAGAAGAAATGGGAGCGAGTCAAGTCCACATTTACTGCAGCCTCCGAAGAACTATTTGGGTTCAGGAAAAAGGAGTACAAGAGCTGGCTCTCAGAGGAGACAATCAGGAAGATCGAGGAGAGACAGGACACCAAGCAGCGACTCAACCACGCCAGAACCAGAGCACAGAAACAGCAGACTCAGCAGGAGTACAACCTGAGGAACAAGGAAGTGAAGAGGAGTGCGAGGAGAGACAAGAGGGAGCTGGTGGATAAACTTGCTACTGAAGCAGAAGAGGCAGTGGAGAAGAACGACATGAAGACCCTATATAACATCACACGACAGTTCTCTAAGAGGAAGACGAACACCAACAGACCGGTCCGTGGAAGCGATGGAAACGTTCTCAGCAAGGCAGCAGACCAACTGGATCGGTGGAAGGAGCACTTTGCCAGCCTCCTCAATAGCACACCTGTTGGAAACCCTCCCATGGTTGAGGAAGGAGAGGACCTTGATGTCAGTCTGGACCCAATCTCCAGAGCAGAAGTGGTCAGCGCCATCAAGAAGATAAAGAGTGGGAAGGCACCAGGACTAGACAGCATCCCACCTGAGGCCCTGAAGGCAGATCCTGGAGCCACAGCGGACATCATGATCGGCCTGCTGCAGGAAGTCTGGGAGAGGGAGGACGTGCCGGAAGAATGGAAGATTGGACACATTGTCAAAATCCCGTAGAAAAGAGACCTCTGCAACTGCCAGAACTGGAGAGGAATTCAGCTCTTGTCACTCCCGGGAAAAGTCTTCACCAGGGTGATCCTTGAGAGAATCAAGGAGGCCGTCGACACCAGACTGAGGGAAGAGCAAGCAGGATTCCGAGCTGGGCGTTCCTGCACTGACCAGATAGCGACCCTCAGGATCATCATTGAACAGTCGCTGGAATGGCAGTCACCACTCTATGTCAATTTTGTGGACGTCAAGAAAGCCTTTGACGTGGTGGACAGGGCAACCATCTGGAGAAGCCTCAGACACTATATCATCCCTCAGAAGATCGTCAGCGTAATCCAGAACCTCTATGAAGGCACCAGCTGCAGAGTTGTGCACAACACTGACCTGTCGCAGCCATTTGACGTCAACACCGGAGTGAGACAAGGATGTCTCCTTTCTCCTTTAATCTTCTTCCTGGTGATCGACTGGGTGATGAAGACTGTTACGGACCAACCACGGGGCATTCAGTGGACACTCACTGGCAAACTGGAAGACTTGGACTTCGCAGACGACATCGGCCTCCTGTCACACACCCATGGGCACATGCAAGCAAAGACGGAGAGGCTGCACGACATTGCCAAGACAACAGGACTGGAGATTAACGTCCCCAGGACCAAGAGCCTCCGAATGAACGCCGCCAGGGAAGCTCCCATCACCATTGTGGTCAAGCCATAGAGGACAGCGACCGCTTCACGTACCTGGACAGCGTGGTCAGCAAGACTGGAGGGACAGATGAAGACGTGAGAGCCAGGATAGGCAAAGCACGGCACGTCATCCTGAAACCAGTGTGGAGAAACGTGAGCCTCAGCCGTCACACCAAGCTGAGGATCTTCAACACAACCGTTAAATCTGTGCTGCTCTAAGGGTCTGAAACCTGGAGACGTACCAAGAGCATCAGCCACAAGCTACAAGTCTTCTTCAACACCTGCCTCCGCCAGATCCTGCGTATCAGATGGCCAGAAAGAATCTCCAACAATGAACTCTGGCAACGTACCAGGCAGGAGCCGATCGTCAACGCCATCCAAAGAAGGAAATGGAAGTGGATCGGGCACACCCTGTGCAGAAACGATGCCAGCATTCCACGCCACGCCTTGGACTGGAACCCCCAGGGTAAACGGAAGCGTGGTAGACCAGCACTGACCTGGAAAAGAACCATACAAGCAGAGCTGAGGACAGTCCGGATGACCTGGGAAGAGGCGAAGAGGGCAGCCCAAGACAGACAGAGGTGGAGACTTGCAGTGAAGGCCCTATGCTCCGACCGGAGCGAAGAGGACTAAGTAAGTAAGTATAGACAATTTTCTTTATCAATCCTCCACATTCGGTCACATAATTTCAACAGAGTTCCATTATAAACTACATCCCCTTTTCCCAACACTTTCCTGCTCATAACTTTGGAACTAGTTAAGATAGAAATCTACTATTTGTAACGCTGTGTTTGTCACTTAAAGCTCTTTAATTTGAGACAACATTGATTTCATTACGTTGGGTTTGAAATTTCAGTGCAACTGAGTTGAGTGCAACAGTTTACTCACTTCGGTCAGCAACAGAGAGGACACTGGAAGATATCTTGAATTTGGGTAAAAACAACAAGTGTAGTGTACATTTGATTGAATCCATGAAGCAAATCATGAAAAGTATTTCAGAAAATGCTAAAGTACTGTTTTCATCGCTGATCTTTGCCTTGACATGTAAGGCCGGAAAATGCATCTGCCCACGGCGAAATGTGGCACTGCCGCACTGGTTTACTTGGAGTAACCGGCGTCCCGATAAAAAAAAAGAAGAGAAGAGTGACTGAAACGGATTAAATTTTCATGGTTAGGGTGAAATTCTTGTAAGATGCACTTTTAAAAAATAGTTGGAAAATTACCAGTCTTTCTTCCGCATGCTCTCAGGGGACAGAAGAAGTTCGTGATTATAAGTGTCCGCCAAATGACGTCACAGTCATGCGTCACATCTGCAACGAACCCAATCGTGTTGTTGGTAAACAACGTAATTCTGTACCTCAAAGCAATGCAGCCTGGAAGCCTAGGCTCAATACGTTAAAATGAAGACAGTCGAATACTGAACACTTTTAGCCCGCACGTCTAAAGCAATCATGGATAATGGTTCGACGCACAAAGTCAAGAAGGTCATTTCGTTTATTTCAGGCGAGAGTGGTTCAAAAGTAATGATGGACAGAAAATCCCCAGTCACCAATGTGGAGTTGCCATTGACTCCAGCTCGTTCTTTGGGCGTCACCATCCCGACCTCAAACTCTGACGGAAAATGCGCTACCACTAACATCAACCAAATGTTAGATTCCCGAGGGGGAAAGAAGCCTTGCTTGAAAAAGCCAGCAATAGAAACTGCCGTGCGACATCTCACGACTACCCTGGAGACAAAGCCATCAATGATGGGGTCCAAGCTGAAATCCAAGTCCGACTTGAGTCTCTCGGCATCGGTCTCAGATACTCATCACTCCAGCAGTTTCCATGAAGGAGTAAGCGGGACGAGAACGAGAGCAGACCGAAAGTGTGATGTAAGTTTGACGTGTAAAGGCTGTCGCAACCATGATGGTAAGGCCTTAACTTGTTCCGTGGTGTTGATGTCGGCCTATGTGTATGTCTGTCCGTCTTCCGTCCGTGCGTCAGTAAGTCCATCCTTCTCTCTATTCCTATGTGGATGTGTACATTTGTTCCTTTATGTGTACAACCTCTGCAAGACCCTTGAGCGTATGATTAACAGACGGCTTGTCTGGTTTCTGGAGGCGCATGGAGTCCGCAGCGAAGTCCAGTGCGGCTTCCGGTGCAGAGAACTACAATGGATCATCTTGTGGTTCCTTCCTTCTTAAAGGGCACTTGGTGGCTATTTTATTCAACCTCGAATAGTTCTACGACACGACGTGGAAATATGGTATCCTATCCACTTTCCACGACATGAACCTCTGAGGGTGACTCCCTCCTTTCGCTAGATAGTTTTTGAAAGATAAAACTTTTTAAAAACCAAACTGAGTTCTCATGTTTCAATCAACTACCCACAAGGAAAGGGTGTATCACAGGTAGAATTTTAAGTGCCACCCTATTCATTCTCAATATTAGTAGTATTATTACATATCTCAATCCTGGTGAAGATTCAGCCTGGTATATTGAAGATTTTTTCATCTGTTTATCATGTTAGAAGCATGGATTTAATGGAGAAACAGCAACGATTATCACTGAATGATATTTATAAATGGTCGGTTTATAACGTTTTTTACCTTTCAAAAGTTGAAAAAAGTGTGTATCCATTTCTGCCGGGGACGCTCATTGCACCCAGGCCCTGAATTGCATATTGTTGGATCTCTCCTTCCTGTAGTTGAAGAAACCAAATTCCTTGGTGTAGTCACTGACAGGAGCTTGAGCTTTATTCAGCATCTTATTCTTAGATATTTACGCATGAAATATTTGATAGCTTTGAGTTGACTAAAGGTTGTTTCCCACTCAGTCTGGGGTGAGGATTCGTATGTTTTACTACGTTCGTATAGAGCTCTGTCACTTTTTATTGGTTTGTGGCTCAAATACCTACGGTTCCGCACGCAAGTCTTACTTGTCAGTTCCTGACCCAATGCCTCAACATGATTTTGGTGCCTCCCTTACCTCTCCCGCGAGAGGCTGATTTTTTTCCCAAACTTCGGGAGCTTTCGGCATCTTCGGACGTGACGTCAGCAGTCGCGATGTTCTTTGGATAACGCTGGTCGCCATTTTTGACTCACATGCGAAGCAAAAGTGAGTCTATGTACTCACCCTTTTCGTCCGTCCGGGCGTCCGGGCGTCCGAGCGTCCGGGCGACTTAAAAAAACTTTAACGTTGGATTTTTCTCGGAGACTATTAAGTCTATCAACACCCAATTTGGCATGATGGTGTAGGATGACAAGGCGTACAAAAACATACATAGTGGCTTGACCATGCTTCAAGGTCAAGGTCGCAGGGGCCGTAAATGTTGTCTAAAAAACAGCCATTTTTCACATTTTCCCAATATTCTCTGAAGTTTTTGAGATTGGATACCTGACCTATATATCTTTTGATACCAGTTTGATTGACCTTGCTTCAAGGTCAAGGTCACAGGAGGTCTTTAAAGTTGGATTGTATACATATTTTGAAGTGACCTTGACCCTGAAATATGGAAGATAACTCTTCTAAACTTCATAACATTGTAGTACACATGTTACACTTTCATACTAGGTCACCAGTGTCGTTCCGTCTGGATGTCCGAGCGGCCGTCCAGGCGGCCGTCCGGACGGCCAGGCGGCCGGGTGTCCTGTCGTCCGTAAAATCTTTAACGTTGGATTTTTCTCGGAGACTATTAAGTCTATCAACACCCAATTTGACATGATGGTGTATGATTACAAAGCGTACAAAAACATACATAGTGACTTGACCTTGGTTTAAGGTCAAGGTCATAGGAGCTCTTTAAAGTTGGATTGTATACATATTTTGAAGTGACCTTGACCCCGAACTATGAAAGATAACTCTTCCAAACTTCATAACATTGTAGTACACATGTTATACTTTCATACTAGGTCACCCATGTCGTCCGTCCAGGCGTCCGGGCGTCTGGGCATGTGGTCATCCGGGTGTCCTGCCGTCCGTAAAAAACTTTAACGTTGGAATTTTCTCGGAGACTATTAAGTCTATCAATACCAAATTTGGCATGATGGTGTAGGATGACTAGGCGTACAGAAACATACACAGTGACTTGACCTTAGTTCCAGGTCAAGGTCGCAGGGGCCGTAAATGTTAAACATCAGCTATTTTTCACATTTTCCCAATTTTCTCTGACGTTTTTGAGATTGGATAGCTGACCTATGTATGGTATATAGGGCAAAGTAAGCCCTATCTTTTGATACCAGTTTGGTTGACCTTGCTTCAAGGTCAAGGTCACACGAGCTCTTTAAAGTTGGATTGTATACATATTTTGAAGTGACCTTGACCCTGAACAATGGAAGATAACTATTTCAAACTTAATAATTATGTGGGGAACATATTATACTTTTATCATGAGACTTATTTGGTCACATATCATCAGGGTCAAGGTCACTTTGACCCTTATGAAATGTGACCAAAATTGGGTAGTGAACCACTAAAAGTGACCATATCTCATGGTAGAAAGTGCCAATAAGCACCATTGTGCTTCCTATGTCTTGAATTAACAGCTTTGTGTTGCATGACCTTGGATGACCTTGACCTTGGGTCAAGGTCACATGTATTTTGTAGGAAAAATTTGTAAAGCAGTTCTTAGTGTATGATGTCGTTGCTAGGTTTAGTTGGTTGACCTTGAAGGTCACCTGAAGGTCAAGGTCATGTAAAGGTCAAGGTCAAGCATGTGCTTTGCCCTTCTTGTTCTTGTTCGATTCGAATTGAAAACGACGAAGTTTAGGAATACTGAGGCATAGACAAAGAAACTGTTGCAAGAAAACAGTATCAATTTATCAATACTATTTGTTTGTCAAATGAATTGTTCGCTGAAATCGCTCATTTAACATGCTAAAAATCGACCGCAGATTCCAGTGTCAATCTCGTAAATTCAGTATCAGAGTTATCTCCCATGCGGCTTGCAGTAATGTTTACAGAACGGAATGAGCAGAAAACAGCTGAGCCGAAAAACTTTGTCTTCAACTTCGTATCGCATTGGCTCTAGAGTTTTGACACTGAGTGTGAGATCGTGTAAGAGTCATGCATTTTGCTAGCCTCATTTCTTTGGAGAAAAGCAGTGCATGCGATCACTGAATCAGTTTGTTTTCGTTACTAGATCTAGAGAGATGTCGACCACATGGCGAGTATGATATCGTGAAAGTGAACCAGTCCTAGCATGAAAATAGAAAGAAAAAGAAGTCGATGCAACATGTAAAGAACACCAGGTCGCTGGACGTTACGGGTGAGGTAACGGGTTCATTAACGTGACTGAAGTTTTAAACTAATTAGCTCTTTCCCTGGCCTATTGCCTCAATCCTTCCACACCAATTCTGAAGTGGCCTGTGACAACTGTCACTTCTCTGAGCAATAGAATGGAAGCAAGTATTTGTTTCTTATTCAATGACTTTTTATTATGTGTGCATCAGTACGGTGAGTTGTTGCTTTTCCTCACCGAGATTTTTCTGCACCGGTACGAGAGGCAATACATACCTTCTAAATGGAGTCGTTCAGTCATCATCCCGTTGTACAAATCCAGGGACAAGCTGAGCCCGTCCAATTATCGCAGCATCTCCCTGCTCAGCGTATTGAGCAAACTGTTCCAATCAATGCTAACGGAACGCTTGAAGTCGTGGGCAGATGATGGAAACAAGATATGCTATGAGCAGGCAGGTTTTCGAAATAAGCATTCCACCATTTTTACCTTGCACTCCGCAATAGTTAAAACTCTACGGCGGTGGCAGAGGCAAGCTATACGCAGCCTTTATAGACTTCAGAAAGGCATTCGACTCGGTGGACAGAACCTATCTGTGGAAAGTATTGACATGGAGTGGAGTGTCCACGAAATTTATCCACATGGTAAAAGCCGTATATTCTCAGATACAGGCCTACATCAGATGGAACTCGGCTCACTCAGACCTGTTTAATTGTAAGGTTGGAGTAAGGCAGGGAGCAAGTGAGTCGCCGATACTGTTTTCTCTGTACATTTCTAATGCATCAGCCTTTGTACGAGAACATGGACACTAAATAGAATACAGTTCCAAACCAGGATATTCAGAAATATTATTTCTTTTAAAAGCGGACGTTGTGGTGCTCCTGTCTACAACATCAATCGGCTTACAAAACCAACTGAACAATTTGGGAACAGTTTAAAAGGAATTAGGACTAGCAGTAAACAATGGAAAAACGGGGGTAGGGGGGTGGACACCTAGCGAAAGGAAAAAGGTGGTTTTGGGGGGTGCTCAATTGGAAGCTGTGAACAGTTATAACTACCTTGGGCATGTCTTTTCAACCAAGCTATCAGTCTCAGCAGCCCTTGAATATCATGAGATTATGACAAAGCGAAACGTAGTGCAGCTGCTGAAGACAATGTGGGTCTGCACAGCCTAAACATCTTTGTCTTCTTCAAACTGTTTGATGCTCAGGTAGCCCCAGCTCTCTTGTACGACGCGGAACTGTGGGGGCTTTCAAGACAAAAAGTCATAAAAAAAAGCCGACACTTTTGCATGCAAACGCTTTCTAAATGTAGATGTGAGGTTTCCCACTGCTATGGTTTATGGGAAACTTTAAGATTCCTGCTTACTATAAAGCTAAATTAAGGGCAGCACAATTCTGGCTGAGACTGAGCAAAATGCTGATGAACAGGCTACCAAAACAAACCTAGCAAATGCTGTGCAGTTGTAACCCGCTAGCGGAAAGGAACTGGGCTAGAGCAACAAAGGAATTCTTGTCAAGCATGGGTTTTAATTTTGTATGGTTGAATGGAGGATGCGCGAATGAGCACGGGTTTTTGACTCACATGCGAAGCAAAAGTGAGTCTATGTACTCACCTGTGTCGTCCTTCCGCGCGTCCAGGCGTCCGTAAAAAAACTTTAACGTTGGATTTTTCTCAGAGACTATTAAGTCTATCAACACTCAATTTGGCATGATGGTGTATGATGACAAGGCCTCAAGAAACATACATAGTGACTTGACCTTGCTTCAAGGTCAAAGTCGCAGGGGCCATAAATGTTGTCTAAAAAACAGCCATTTTTTTACATTTTCCCAATTTTCTCTGAAGTTTTTAAGATTGGATGCATGACCTATATATGATGTATAGGGCAAAGTAATTCCTATCTTTTGATACCAATTTAATTGACCTTGCTTCAAGGTCAAGGTCACAGGAGCTCTTTAAATTTGGATTGTATACATATTTTGAAGTGACCTTGACCCTGAACTATGAAAGATAACTCTTCCAAACTTCATAACATTTTAGTACACATGTTATACTTTCATACTAGGTCACTCGTGTTGTCCGTCCGAGCGTTCGGGCGTCCGTCCGGATGTCCAGGCGTCGGGGCGTCCGGGCGTCCTGTAATCAGTAAAAAAACTTTAACGTTGGATTTTTCTCGGAGACTATTAAGTCTATCAACACCCAATTTCACATGATGGTTTTTGATGACAATGCGTCAAAAAACATACACAGTAATTTGACCTTGCTTCAAGGTCAAGGTCACAGAAGCTCTTTAAAGTTGGATTGTATACATATTTTGAAGTGACCTTGACCCTGAACTATGGAAGATAACTCTACCAAACTTCATAACATTGTAGTACATATGTTATACTTTCATCATAAGACACATTTGGTCACATATCCTCAAGATCAAGGTCACTTTGACCCTTATGGAATGTGACCAAAATGGGGTAGTGAACGACTAAAAGTGACCATATCTCAAGGTAGAAAGTGCCAATAAGCACCATTGTGCTTCCTATGTCTTGAATTAACAGCTTTGTGTTGTATGACCTTGGATGACCTTGACCTTGGGTCAAGGTCACATGCATTTTGGTAGGAAAATGTGTAAAGCAGTTCTTAGAGTATGATGTCATTGCTAGGTTTAGTTGTTTGACCTTGAAGTTGAAGGTCACCGGAAGGTCAAGGTCATGTAAAGGTCAAGGTCAAGCATGTGAGTAGTATGGTCTTTGCCCTTCTTGTTAAAATCATTGCGGCAGAGAATGCAAGACTGTTTATACAAGAATGAAAAATAGATCTGTTCAAGCGAACGGTTTGCTCTTTACAGAATATTTAAAGATTGTTTGAAATGTGACAGCTACCTAAATAACTTAGATATTGTTATGAGTGGAAATATGTTAATCACCAGTGGAGATTCTCATTTTAATAGAAGCCAGCCAGGCCTAAATTAATGTTTTTTTAAAGAGAAAATCCCGCCTTGGCTTGAGAATTAGAATGGGTATGTCGAGACCATTGATTGGAATGTGAACGTAAAATCTCACCAACGCCCTTGGTCCACGCAAAAATTGCACTCGAGACCTCCAGGTCATTTTTACTCTTGTGCTCATAATTTCTAAGGCTTCAGTGCCCAGGAGAAATGCCGACGCCACCACAGGGACTTGAAGCGGCGAGGAGCGTGTCATCAGAGACCTGCCTGACGAAGATTCAAGTCGATCATGACCTGTCGACAGACGGGGTTGAGACGTCGGACAATTCAACACTCCCCCTCTCTCTCCAAGAACGTGAAGGTCATGACGAAGGTAGCCCCCCCCCCCCCCCCCCCCCTCCCCCTTTCCCTCGGACCCTGCCATGCCTGCCAATCGCCACCCCTTCAACGTGAAATCGTTCAAGCTCAGAAGAATATGGCCGAGACTCTTCCAGACCCTCAAACTCTCAAATCAAACTTTGAACCGAGCTCTACCCTCAGATATGTGAAAATTTAGTATAAGGCTGGCTGGCTAAACATTATTAAAATGTCGAGTTTATATTATAAATTTTATCCGTCATTAGTCATTATTAAAGCTGTTGTAATAATTAAACCTCCCCACTTATCTTCTTCGCGTTGTCCTGTTAATCCTTCATTGCACGAAACGTGAGTGGATGTTACAGGACGGTAATGAGGATTCTCTAGACACTCTCGAAATTGCGACACACTGAGCCCCGTCATTTAAATTGTAAATAAATGTAGATATTCTTTCATAAGATTTAGGTGAGGGATAAACGATTTGCGCATACACGGACAGTATATGGCAGAAAACAGTTACGCTTTCTGCCCATTTTGACCTGACATTTTAGAGAACGAGGAACATTTTTTGACTCACATGCGAAGCAAAAGTGAGTCTATGTACTCACTCGTTTCGTCTGTCCGGGCGTCCGGGCGTCCGGGCGTCCGAAAACTTTAACGTTGGATTTTTCTCTGAGACTATTAACTCTATCAACACCCAATTTCACATGATGGTTTTTGATGACAAGACCTCAAAAAACATACATAGTGACTTGTCCTTGCTTCAAGGTCAAGGTCGCAGGGGCCATAAATGTTGTCTAAAAAACAGTCATTTTTCACATTTTCTCAATTTTCTCTGAAGTTTTTGGGATTGGATACCTGACCTATATATGATATGTACGGCAAAGTAATCCCTATCTTTTCATACCAATTTGGTTGACCTTGCTTCAAGGTCAAGGTCACAGGGGCTCTTCAAAGTTGGATTGTATACATATTTTGAAGTTACCTTGACCCTGAACTATGGAAGATAACTGTTCCAAACTTCATAACATTGTAGTACACATGTTATACTGTCATCATGAGACACATTTGGTCACATATCCTCAAGGTCAAGGTCACTTTGACCCTTATGAAATGTGACCAAAATGGGGTAGTAACCACTAAAAGTGACCATATCTCATGGTAGAAAGTGCCAATAAGCACCATTGTGCT
>JAWQFJ010028856.1:70000-97500 GCA_034096865.1 Theodoxus fluviatilis
CTATCTATCTATCTATCTATCTATCTATCTATCTATCTACTCTATCTATCTATCTATCTATCTATCTATCTATCTATCTATCTATCTATCTATCTATCTATCTATCTATCTATCTATCTATCTATCTATCTATCTATCTATCTATCTATCTATCTATCTATCTATCTATCTATCTATCTATCTATCTCTCTGTCCCTCTCTCTCTATCTGCCTGCCTGCCTGTCTGCCTGCCTGCCTGCCTGTCTTTCTGTCTGCTGTCTGTCTGTCTCTCTGTCTGTCTGTCTGTCATTCTGTCTGTCTCTCTCTGTCTGTCTGTCTGTCTCTCTCTCTCACTCTGTGTGTGTGTGTGTGTGTGTGTGTGTGTGTCTCAAACTGTCCATAAAGGGGGCTCTTGAGAATCAAGCAGTACGAGCCAAGCAGAAGAACAATGAGTAGCATGAACACGAAGGTTTACTTCAGATTATTTGATGCTCAAATACAACCCACGTTATTATATGGTGCAGAACTTTGGGGTGTACATAGTCAAGAGAATGTAGAAAAGACGCACATGTTCGCTTGTAAACGATTTTTAAACGTAGAAGCTAGATCTCCAAATAGTATAATATATGGAGAAGTGGGAAGATACCCTCTGTCTGTAAATAGTACTATGAAAGCAATCAAATTCTGGTTGAGACTCAGCGATATGCCCATAGACAGGTTACCAAAACAGGCCTATCTTATCTTATGTTGTTGAAATAAAAAAAGACCAGAAAGATTCAGCTGGTCCAACGCTGGAAAAGAACGTTTAAACAAATGTGGCTATACTTTAGTGTGGCAGAACGGTGGAACCGCCGACGGGGTTACCTTCCTACGATCTCTCAAACAAAGGCTCCAAGACTGCTTCTATCAGGAATGGTGTGAAAAACTTGGCAGCAGTCATCGATTCTCGATCTACAGGTCCTATAAAGACAAACGTATAGCTGAGAAATATATCAATGAAATATCTTGTAAAAAAATTCAGGGATGTATTTATCAGATTTAGATTGGGAATAAATGAACCAAATATAAATAAACAATACAATAATGTCCAAGGGTCTGAAACCAGGTATCCATTTTGCCCAAATGAAACTGAAACTGAAGAACATTTTCTGTTCAAATATATATATGACGAAATCAGAAATAAGTACACAACAACGTATAATCGAATGGCTGTCCATCCAACATTGAAATATATTGTAAATGGCCGTGGTGTATGTAAAACAAGGGACGTAGCTATGTTAATATCTTATGCTCTGAAGCAACGCAACCAGGCGGTAGAAGCTCATCAGCCACCATTCTGAACACAGAGACATAGTATCTCTGACACAGGTTGGTCACGTGACTTCGACTCCACATTCCAATGATTCTACCAATCAAAATTCAACATGATCAGAAGACCATTGAGAGTAAAAAGAGGCGATTCTATTTCACTCCAATTATTTATCCCGATAGATAAACACAAATTTGGTGTTCTAATAAAACTAATCTATGAGATTTTCAGGAAATCATTTGAGAACTACTTTTAGCGCGAACGTGTCTATAAGGTTGCAAACTGCCTTGAGCACGTGCGATTGTGTATACACGCAATCTTTGGACCTACTATAAACGCAGCAAAAAGGATTCCTATGGGTCCGGGCTGGTTTCGTGAATCTATGATTATACTCTCGCAAGTAAATGGTTTCTGGCCGGAACCTGTGGTCTAACTGCCTTCACACTGTTTGAGGAGCTCCACACTTCGATCATTCGTGTATCGACTGATGGAGTCAGTAAGTGATTTAACCTACATTCCGTCTGTGTTGAACGTTAATCGAATGGTAGTTTCTTCTGTAGGAATCCGTCCGATTCCGAAGTTCGATATTATCGGATAGCTCAGAAGCAGTTTTTCTAAGTTTAATCCTTCTAAGCATACATTAATTTAATGATTCCTCATCAGCAAAAGCACTCAGTGGGTTTCTGTGTGTATCGAAGATTATGCAGACAGGATTGGTTGCCTTACTCGCTCAATGAAGTATAAATATTGCTGTTGTATTCAAAGTCCTTATAATTAGTAGAGTTCACAATATTACACTCTTGTGATTCGAATTTTACCGCATACAAGTTTTACATTCATGGGAAATCGATGTTTAGAAAATGAATTGACGAAAAGATGGCTGCCAGTATCGAGTGTATCACAACAAGCGGAGGAATACACTCACGATGTGATATGCCATTCAGCGTGGCTGAGACTCTGTGTTCAGAACGGTGGTATGCATGTTATGGAAGAATTAAGGCTATCACGTGACCAACCTGTTGCTGAGATTATATTCACTAGTCTCAGCCACGCTGAATGATCAGCCACAAGCTCCTGAATCATTTGACAGTGTACATTATTCTGATACAAATTCGACTTAAAAAGCCAGTGCGCGAGTATATGTATGTGTGGAAAAAGGATGATACAGGTGTGGTAAAAATACACATTCCAGACAAAGACTAACATATTTTAAAATGTAAATTACATATCAACTGCTGTACATATTCAATAGATTTCTAACAACCCCCTATTTCTAATCCACTGAATTATGAAGTCAAAACGTTGTAAAGATCCTTGTACGAGAAAGTTTATGCTGAAAAAATTCTTAAGATATGTTGTGAAGGTTCTGGATGGTGCGAGAGGATCGTGGCGCGGTCGGTTTGTTTATATCGGTCAGTCCGCTTAGGTCATTGCCCTGGCACGTGGTCGAGTTGGGCTAAATTTGTCTTGTTGTGTCACGTGATGTCAGTTGATTTCCAGCCTGAGCGTGAACGAAAACTCAACTAGATTCAAGAAAGATATGGAACCTGTGTTTAGGTATATAAAGCGCAACAAAGCGAGAGACAGACTCACACACGAGCAGCAGATGCGACAGAGTTAAGGTGAGAGCTTAAATAGATAATAAACGAGTCCTCCTTTGTAACCTTTGTAAGGAGTGAGTCCTGTGCGGCACTGCACATAGAGTGAAGCGAATGCGATGATACTGTTTATTGTCACCGCTGTGTATCGACCCGTGCGTGAATAAAGTTTATCGAAAACGACCACCAGCGTTTGTAACTTCGACTTCCTAGCGCAAGCTAGGAGAACCCCCGTACAACAAGATAAGAGTGCAACAGATATTTGTGAAGTACAGCTATTAGTTGTGAGACTTGCATTTTGTGTAAATTCTAACTTGTCCATAACTTGTTTTGATCACATAAGAAAATGCAATATATATTTTACAATCATGTATATAATGTAAACAACGATGGGTCGTCGACCGAAATAAAAGGCTTGTTCAGGAGAACAAAGCGCTGCATGAGCGCTTCATGTTGGGAATTGAGCGCTCTTTGGCTCTCCTGAACACCTACAGATTTTGTGCAGCGCTTTCCTTGTTAAAGGGGAGGTAAATCTTCTGCGCCCCATGTTGTGTTGTTAGATGCTAAGAAAGTGTTTTGTTTGCCACAGACATCGTTTATGCACGTTTGAATGTATTCTGCATGAATAAAGTCCACTACTGTGTCATCCTCACTTGCCATTACTCGCGCATACAGAGCGTTTGGGGCAAATAAAGCCCTGTTCCAGTCCCAAAATTATGTTTCTGAGGGTTATTTTACGCATCGACGGTCAGTGCGGGATCGAAGAAGCCATTTTGAAAATCGTCTGAATCACCTCGGATCGGTGATGCACAGCGCTGCTCAGCGCTGAGTGAATCACGCCCCAAAATTGCTGCTCAGGAGTGAATCACATGCAGCGCTGTGCAGCGCTTTGCAGCGCTGCGCCTCCTGATAAAGCCTAAAGTAAATAAATCAATCAATCTCTCTCTCTGTCTCTGTGTGTCTCTGTGTGTCTCTCTGTCTTTCTGTCTCTGTTGTTCTCTCTCTCTCTCTCTCTCTCTCTCTCTCTCTCTCTCTCTCGCTCGCTCTCTCCCTCTCTCACTCTCTCTTCGCCGGCAGCTATGCGTAACCACTCTTTATGTCAATCTGAATTAAATCTACATCTTTTCGCATTTATTGCAGCCTGTAAGTTAACGATTGCTGGTATATCTGCTTCATGAAACTTTGTTACGTTTACTTAAACTGTCGATATATCCACTGGTTAAAAGAGAAAATATGCCAAATAAAGTACGATCTGTAAGATAACGATTAATTTTTGATAATAACACGACTAGAATGATTATAATTTGTTCGTAATCTTGCGATAAAATCAAACCAACAAAATTGAAATACATACACAGAGGTTTTTGGTGCGTTTTTAAAATTGCTTCCACGTTAGCCCGAAACTATTTCAGGTGACCGTACTGAAATACAGCATCTAACACTTCTACATATGTACCGGTCGTTATTTCACACTGATAGATCAAAGTTTGACATCTCACCAGCCTTTATCCTACATGTATTGTATTCATTCATGTATAGATACATATCCATGTATACTTTTTTTCAGAGTCCATCAGACAAAGGTTGGAGACATTACCGCAGATTGCGTGCCTTCACAAGGTGAGTTACCACAGTGGAGAGATGAACGAAGAAAACGATCTATCGGAAACAAGCAAAGAAAAACAGAGCGTAACACAAACGTCATAGTAAATAAGGAAAGGATGAGTGAACTTCATCTGGACCTGGGGGAAATGTTTTGGTCAGCGCATGTGTACAAAGAAATGGAAAGAAGAACGAATGGCTACATGGACAAAAATACAAATAAATTGTTGATAAGTGGATGAATAAATAATTAGAAGGACACGGTGGGCGAGGTGTTTGGGGAAATAAAGGATGGAACGATGGATGGGGAGATGCATAATTGTGTGGGTGAATACATTAATAGGCAGACGGTCAGACAGACAGAGAGACAGACAGACAGCCACGCACACAGAGAAACAGACACAGCCAGGCAGTCAGACAGAGAGACGGACAAACATCCATCCAGGACAGGACAGGCCAGGCCAGACTAGGACAAACATTACATACATCACCGTAAAGGAAAATGGGTGGGAAAACAAGGTGGATGGATAGATAGATAGATGAATGGATTTATGGATATATGGGTGGATGAATGGATGGATAGATGGATGTAATAGTATGAAAAAGGAGTACCGACGGTTTCGATAAGCATAGTTTGATGGTTAGATGGACGGTTGGCTGACTGGCAGGCTGAATGTTAGGACGAATGGATGGATGAGTGGTATTAAACAACTGGACCTATTGATGGTTGTGGTCGTTGTGTTGGTGCCGGTTGTAGTAGTGGTGACAACGACGATGACGAGGAAGAGGAGGAGGAGCAATCCATCTTACCTCCTTTGGCTCTGTATTAATCCTTTATTTCAACCCTGTCTTTGTCCGTTCGTCATCTGTGTGTCCATCTCTTTGCCCTCTCTCCAAATGCCAAGCAATCATAATACACTATTCTTGCTTTTCAGTCCATCAGTCGACGCTTCCACCTTTCTTGTAGTGTACTTGTATATGTGTGCACGTTTTACTGCATGAGTGACTGAAAGTAAGAATTAGTTCTGCCATCGGCAGTAAGCAGTCGATTTTTTTTCAAATAAATCTTGAGAAAAACTCCAAATGGTTGTCTTTTTTGTCCACATATTTCTTCATCTAACCTGTGTCCCTTGCAGTAAATCTTCGGAAAAAATGACCACGATGGAGGACGACACGAGTGGCGTTGGCAGATACTTTGAGAAGCTGAAGTCAATGGCTTTTCATGAGGACATCATGACTAAGATGCTTCGTCTCAAGGACATATTCATGGCGGCGAAACAGGACCGACAGAGAGGTGAGATTCCTGACTTTGCAGGCACAGAGTCAGGTGGCATTTACCTTAGTCAGACTCCAAAAGCCCGAGTCTGATTTTTGACTCACATGCGAAGCAAAAGTGAGTCTATGTACTCACCCGTTTCGTCTGTCCGGGCGTCCGGGCGTCCGGGCGTCCGGGCGTCCGAAAACTTTAACGTTGGATTTTTCTCAGAGACTATTCAGTCTATCAATACCAAATGTGGCATGGTGGTGTATGATGACAAGACCTCAAAAAACATACATAGTGACTTGACATTGCCTCAAGGTCAAGGTCGCAGGGGCCATAAATGTTGTATAAAACAGCAAGTTTTCACATTTTCTCAATTTTCTCTGAAGTTTTTGAGATTGGATACCTGACCTATATATGGTATATAGGGCAAAGTAATCCCTATCTTTTGATACCAGTTTGGTTGACCTTGCTTCAAGGTCAAGGTCACAGGAGCTCTTCAAAGTTGGATTGTATACATATTTTGAAGCGACCTTGCCCCTGAACTATGGAAGATAACTATTCCAAACTTCATAACATTGTGGTACACATGTTATACTTTTATCATGAGACACATTTGGTCACATATCATCAAGGTCAATGTCACTTTGACCCTTATGAAATGTGACCAAAATGGGGTAGTGAACCACTAAAAGTGACTATATCTCATGGTAGAAAGTGCCAATAAGCACCATTGTGCTTCCTATGTCTTGAATTAACAGCTTTGTGTTGCATGACCTTGGATGACCTTGACCTTGGGTCAAAGTCACATGTATTTTGGTAGGAAAAATGTGTAAAGCATTTCTTAGTGTATGATGTCATTGCTAGGTTTAATTTTTTTACTTTGACCTTGAAGGTCACCTGAAGGTCAAGGTCATATAAAGGTCAAGGTCAATCATGTGAGTCGTATGGGCTTTGCCCTTCTTGTTCACTCTTTCACGGAACGAATGGCGCTAGTCAGGGGAGGTAACTTTTGTTTTAGCCTAGAACTGCACCAGTTTTTTAAACTCTACGGGAAAGACGTTACTTCTCTTGGTTCTCGCGGACATGTCTATTTGAAAGTGTTGGGGCTCACGTTCAGTAGTAACAGACTCACGTTCAGTAGTAACAGGCTCACGTTCAGTAGTAACAGGCTCACGTTCAGTAGTAACAGGCTCACGTTCAGTAGTAACAGCGCCTGCCCGCAATCGCTGGCGGCGAGCGGTAGCGGCGTTCGAAGCTGCACAGATGGAAAACTTGTATTCTCGGGAAAGATGCTTTAAGTGCTCTGCCTTCCCCACCCAGGAGTAAAACCATGCAGCTGTCAGGGCAGTGATGGCACAGAGTGCAGCGTTTAACTGCTATTCGCCACTGCATGTTGTAATATGTAGAGCGCGTTCCAAAACTCGGCAATATTAGTTATCCGCACTCAACCAACCAACAAATCATCAATGCACACGCGAACATGCGTGCACGCACACATACACGCATACGCGCGCATGCATACTCGCACGGTTACACATTCGCTCAACGTCTCAGTGAGTCTGTGGAACTGTTTCCATCCATCCATCTATACGTCCGATTGTCGTCTGTCTGTCTGGGTGTCTCTCTGCGTGTGTGTCTGTCAGTCAGTCTGTCTGAATGTCTTTCTGTCTGTTTGTCTGTCTGTGTGTGTGTGTGTGTGTGTGTGTGTGTGTGTGTGTGTGTGTGTGTGTGTGTATGTGTGTCTCTGTCTGTCTGGCTGGCTGTGTGACTGTGTGTGTGTGTGTGTGTGTGTGTGTGTGTGTGTGTGTGTCTGTCTCTCTCTGTCTGTCTCTCTGTCTCTCTGTCTCTCTCTCTTTCTCTGTCTGTCTGTCTGTCTGTCTGTCTGTCTGTCTGTCTGTCTGTCTCTCTGTCTTTGTCTCTGTCTCTGTCTCTGTCTCTGTCTCTGTCTCTGTCTCTGTCTCTGTCTCTGTCTCTGTCTCTTTCTCTGTCTCTTTCTCTGTCTCTTTGTCTCTCTGTCTCTGCCTCTGTCTGTCTGTCTGTCTGTCTGTCCGTCTGTCTGTCTGTCTGTCTGTCTGTCTGTCTGTCTTCCTGTCTGTCTGTCCGTCCGTCTGTCTGTCCGTCTGTCTCTCTGTCTCTCTCTCTCTCTCTCTCTCTCTCTCTGTCTGTCTCTCTCTCTCTCTCTCTCTCTCTCTCTCTCTCTCTCTCTCTCTCAAACTTCTCTCTTGAATGTCCGTCGCGGGCGACGATGACCTCAGTGATTCCAAAGGTGGGATAGCAGCTCGAACTGCGATGCACTTAAGCGACCGCACACTGGGCATGGAACAGCAGTAGTAGGGTACAACCTCCTTTCTTTACTGGCAGCACACTTGCTGTCCAACCTCTGTAGGCGCCGCTCCTCAAAAGCTGCTACACCCTAGGCAGTCGCCGAGCGCCAGGCGCTACGGCCCGTAGCTAGGGCCTCCCAGCCTAAGGCACTGATCCTGCTAGCTCTGAGAGTGGCCCATCTGCCATCTTTGTAGCGTTTTGTTGGACCTTCAGGGGCCCTTGTACCATGAGCCAGCTCAGAGAGGAAGATCATTTTGGGAAGGCGAGTGTCGCTCACCCTGATGACATGACCGACCCAACGCAGCTGGGCCTTCATGATGAAGGCCTGAATGCCCCAGATTTGGGCCCGCCGCAGCACCACTGTGTCTCTCATAACACACAGACACACACACACACACACACAGACACACACACACACACACACACACACACACACACACACACACACACACACACACACACACACACACACACACACACACACACACACACACACACTTGCGTGCTTGTTGGCCCGTGTCGTGCCCGAAGAAGGCGCTCCGGCACAACAATTTATCTGATGAGTTCGCATGTGACCCCACAACCCCAATCTAGAGGTGCAGAGTCTGTGGCCGTGGGGGCACTGGAACTCGGTCGCTGCTAGTGTAGGTCGATGGCGCTGCTCTCTTGCTGAGATGAGTTTTTGACGTCTGGCCTCCTTGAAGTGGGTGGCAGCTTGGTGGACTATGGCTCGCGAGCATTCTCGATTTCTGGCACATTCCTCCAACTCTTTTGGTTGATCATGCACCAGTTGAGATAGGCTTTGAGGGAGTCTTAGTAACGTTTTGAGGGCCACCTTGGCGTCTCTTGCCACACACAAGTTCGCCATGCAGTAAACGCCTGGGCATGCGGTGTTCCTCCATGCGAACGATATGCCTCATCCATCGGTGTTTGGCCTTGATGAGCATAGATTCGATCCTGGTGCATCCAGCCAGGTCCTAAACCTCGACGTTACTAATGTGGTCTTGCCACTGGATGTTTATGACGGAGCGGATTGCTCGCTGGTGGAATTTGTCCAGCTTTCTGACGTACTTTCAATACAATGTCCATGATTCACATCCATTAAGAAGGGAGAGGAGGACCACTGCACGGTACACTTTTATCTTCGTTGACAGGCGTATGTTGTGCTGGTTCAGCACCCTGTTTCGGAGTCTCCCCACGGACAGGTTGGGTCTATTTAATCTAGCTGCTATCCTAGGAGACTTCTTTTGAAATGGTACTTCCAATGTATTTGAAGCTCTTGGTGTTTGAAAGCTGTGTACCATCTATGGCAATGGCCGGTGGAGGAGGGTTGATGCTTGCTGCAGGCTGGTAGAGAACTTAGGTCTTGCCAAGACTGATTGTTAGACCAAATATCTTTGCCGCCTCTCAAAAGTGGTCCAGCATGAGCTGTAGGTCTGAAGTTGGGTGGGCCATCAGTCGTCGGCGAGGAGGGCATCATGGAGGAGATCATGGAGGCATTTGGTCTTGGCACTGAATCTACGATGGTCAAAGACGGAGCCATCTAGTCGGTATCTGATATATACTCCTTTCTTCAGGTCGCAGACCGCATGAGACAACATGCAGGCGAAGGTAATGCCAAAAAGGACTGGCACCAGTACACAGCCCTGCTTTACCCCGTGGTTTATCTTGAAAGCTTCCGTCGTGCCCCCACTGGAGAGGACCTGACCAGCCATGCATTCATGAAAGAGCTGGACGATCTTCACATATTTCTCCGGGCATTCGATTCGCTCCATGACTGTCCAGAGAGCCTCTCTGTTTACAGTGTCGAATGCCTTTGTGAAATCAATGAAGACAGAACAGAGGGGCATATTTTGCTCGATGCATTTTTCCTGCAGCTATCTCATGGCAAAGATCATGTCTACCGTGCTTCGGCCTGGCCTTAAGCCACATTGGGCCACTGGGAGGTTCTGCTCAGAGACAGCAGCAAGTCTGTTAAGGATGACTCGAGCGAGGATCTTTCCTGCGATTGAGAGAAGTGAGATGCCCCTGTAATTTCCGCAGTCTGTTCTGCTTTCTGTATTTTTGACTCACATGCGAAGCAAAAGTGAGTCTATGTACTCACCCGTTTCGTCCGTCCGGGCGTCCGGGCGTCCGAAAACTTTAACGTTGGATTTTTCTTGGAGACTATTAAGTCTATCAATGCCAAATGTGGCATGATGGTGTATGATGACAAGGCCTCAAAAAACATACATAGTGACTTGTCCTTGCTTCAAGGTCAAGGTCGCAAGGGCCATAAATGTTGTCTAAAAAACAGTCATTTTTTACATTTTCTCAATTTTCTCTGAAGTTTTTGAGATTGGATACCTCACCTATACATGGTATATAGGGCAAAGTAAGCCATATCTTTTGATACCAGTTTGGTTGACCTTGCTTCAAGGTCAAGGTCACAGGAGCTCTTCAAAGTTGGATTGTATACATATTTTGAAGTGACCTTGAACCTGAACTATGGAAGATAACTGTTTCAAACTTAATAATTATGTGGGGCACATGTTATACTTTCATCATGAGACACATTTGGTCACATATCATCAAGGTCAAGGTCACTTTGACCCTTATGAAATGTGACCAAAATGGAGTAGTGAACCACTAAAAGTGACCATACCTCATGGTAGAAAGTGCCAATAAGCACCATTGTGCTTCTTATGTCTTGAATTAACAGCTTTGTGTTGCATGACCTTGGATGACCTTGACCTTGGGTCAAGGTCACATGTATTTTGGTAAGAAAAATGTGTAAAGCATTTCTTAGTGAATGATGTAATTGGTAGGTTTAGTTGTTTGACCTTGACCTTGAAGGTCACCTGAAGGTCGAGGTCATATAAAAGTCAAGGTCAAGCATGTGAGTCGTATGGGCTTTGCCCTTCTTGTTATAAAGTGGGACTATCGGGGCATCACGGAAGTGGTTCCGTATCTTCTCATCTTACCATATCAGCAGGATATTGTAAAAGGATTTCAGAGCTTTAGGGCCTTCTGCATTGTACATTTCAACAGGGATACCATCCTTGCCTGATGCTCTGCCCGAGTTGGTCTGGAGGACTACTTTCTTGATCTTAACGGTGGTGGGTTGCAAAGCAAGCTCTTCCCGGACTGGCTGCTGGGGAATCTGGCTCAGCGCAGTAGGATTCACTGTGGAGGGTTGGTTGAGTAGATTGCTGAAGTGCTCTGTCCAGCTTTTTGACTCACATGCGAAACAAAAGTGAGTCTATGTACCCACCCGTGTCGTCCGTCCGGGCGTCCGGGCGTCCGGGCGTCCCAGAAAAACTTTAACGTTGGATTTTTCTCGGAGACTATTAAGTCTATCAACACCTAATTTGGCATGATAGTGTATGATGACAAGGCGTCAAAACACATACACAGTGACTTGACCTTGCTTCCACGTCAAGGTCGCAGGAGCCGTAAATGTTGTCTAAAAACAGCCATTTTTCACATTTTCCCAATTTCCTCTGAAGTTTTTGAGATTCGATACCTGACCTATATATGGTGTATAGGACAAAGTAATTCCTATCTTTTGATACCAGTTTGATTGACCTCGCTTCAAGGTCAAGGTCACAGGAGCTCTTTAAAGGTGGATTGTATACATATTTTGAAGTGACCTTGACCCTGAACTATGAAAGATAACTCTTCCAAACTTCATAACATTGTAGTACACATGTTATACTTCAATACTAGGTCACCCGTGTCGTCCGTCCGGGCGTCCGGGCGTCCGTCCGGGCGTCCGGGCAGACCGGGCGTCCGGGCGTCCTGTAATCAGTAAAAACCTTTAACGTTGGATTTTTCTCGGACACTATTTAGTCTATCAACACCCAATTTGGCATGATAGTGTAGGATGACAAGGCGTCAAAAAACATACATAGTGACTTGACCTTGCTTCAAGGTCAAGGTCACAGGAACTCTTTAAAATTGGATTGTATACATATTTTGAAGTGACCTTGACCCTGAACTATGGAAGATAACTCTACCAAACTTCATATCATTGTAGTACACTTGTTATACTCTCATCATAAGACACATTTGGACACATATCATCAAGGTCATGGTCACTTTGACCCTTATGAAATGTGACCAAAATGGGGTAGTGAACCACTGAAAGTGACCATATCTCATGGTAGAAAGTGCCAATAAGCACGATTGTGCTTCTTATGTCTTGAATTAACAGTTTTATGTTGCATGACCTTGGATGACCTTGACCGTGGGTCATGGTCACATGTATTTTGGTAGGGAAAATGTGTAAAGCCGTTAGTTCTTATTGTATGATGTCATTGGTAGGTTTAGTTGTTTGACCTTGACCTTGAAGGTCACCTGAAGGTCAAGGTCATGTGAAGGTCAAGGTCATGATAAGGTCAATGTCAAGCATGTGAGTCATATGGGCTTTGCCCTTCTTGTTTTAGCTCTACCTGGTCTTCGATTAGTGTTTTGCCATTTGAAGACAGCAGAAGAGAGCTACCTTGCTTTGAAGGCCCAAATTCCATCTTCAGAGAGTGGTAGAACAGTTAGGAATTATGGGAGTCTGCATAGCTTTGGGCTTCTTCAGCCTTGTCCCTGCCACCACTGGTTCTGAATTCCTGGAGTCTCTTGAATTTGTTTCTCTTAGAGGTTGATGCTGGATTGTTCTGCACTCCGTATATGCCTTGTTCTTGGCGTCCAAGACTGTATGTATTGCCTCGTTGTTTTCTTCATCAAGCCAGTCTTGGTGTATTCTGGTTTTAGGTCTCAAGACCTCCTTAGCAGTCTCAGTGAGAGCATTCCGGACTTTGTCCCATATGGTCAGTTGTGCCATCTTTGGTGAAAGTCGAACCATCTCTAAACCTCTCATTTAGCACACGTTGAAAATGGGCAAGGTGGTGCGGGTTCTTCAGCTTGGCTGTGTTGAAGGAAGCTTTGATGGTCTTGGGTCGATGACTGTGTGGTGGTTGTATGTGCAGATGTATTAGCTCTGACTAGCCTATGGTTGGTCCAGCATTCAGCATCTTTCAAGGAACGAGTTATTCGGACATTTCTGATGTCGCGTTGACGCACAATGATAAAGTCAGTCATGTGTCAGTGTTTCGACCTCGGGTGTATCCAGGTGGTCTTGTACTAATCGGTCATTCTGAAGAAGATGTTGGTGATGCAGAGGCTGTGATCTGCACATTTGCTGAGTAGAAGCAGGCCATTGTTATTAGCTTTGCCTACTCCATGCCTCCCCAACACTCCCTCCTACCTGTCATGGTCTCCCCCTACTCTTGCATTGAAGTCTCCCAGAATGACAAGCTTGGGGGGTAGATACACAGGCACTTTGGATGTTGAGGGGGATGCGCAGTTTCATGAGGCGTTCGTTGATCCCTACTGGGAGTGCCGATATCCTTTTCAGCAGTGTTGTTCTGATGGCAAACCCCACTCCATGGATTCTATCTTCGGTTTGGAGTCTCTCCTTCCAGAAGAATGTGTATCCTCCTTCCCCCTCTTCACTTAGGAAACCCTCGACAGCAAGTCGGGTTTCACTTAGCGCAGCGATGTTAACTCCGTAACGCTGCAGTTCCCTGGCAACAAGAGCTGTTCTTCGCTCAGGTCTGGTGGTGCCAGCCCTGTCCAGTAGCGTTATGATATTCCAATTTTCAAAAGTTATCATTCTTTTCTTTTTCTTTTGTAATCGACTACTATGGGATGAGTCCGCCAGCCGCGGTAAGCTGGCCAGACTATTTGAGGGCAAGCATTTATTTGGGGCATCTTTTCTAGCCCCCTTTTTCATGTGAGGATGGGTAGTGCTGTCCTAAATAAGCTGCCCCGTCGCCTTGGGTGTTGCTGGACTTTCCCGTTGACCTCGGTTCAGGAGTAGAATGACCACTGGCCCAAAGGCCGCCTACGTGCAAGTTTGTGACTCCAACTTCTGCGGTCACCTCCTCGTGTTGCTTCGCCACGCGCCCATCGCCGCAGGACTTGGATTGTCGGATCTGTGAAGAATTGCGTGCCGGATCTGCGCGGGAACAATTTTCAGTGGGAGAATCCTTGCACAGGGGGAATCCCACCCTCTCGGCCTCGGCAATGTTGTCCAGAGGAGAGCAAGCACGACGTCCGGCATTGACTTGGCTGCAGGCGTTGCCGGAAAGATGAGAGTAGTCGGTTCATTCACCTTAGGGGCTCCACTCCGGATTTTCTGTTTGGGTTTACTCCCATAGCCTTTCCTTCTTCCGAAAGTACCCACAAGGCAGTGGTACTATTTACCCATAGCTGGGGGTCCGGTTCGTGAGCGGGCACTGCACGTCTAGGGGTCAAACCTCCTCCGAGTCGCTAGTAGTTCAGCCTGGGGCCTTCCGGTGTCCAGTTTCCGTGTGTCGCCACGAGGAGGCAATACATAGGGCAAAGCACCTAACACTACGCCAACACACTACACGCTTCACATCAGCCATTACACACACACACACACACACACACACACACACACACACGCGCGCGCACACACACACACACATATACACACATGTATATATACATATAGTTATCTACGCTTTCTTAAGCAACCAATGTCCCACTGGGCAGGTCTGAGCAAGAAGCAGTTCATCAAGGCCATGACGCTGACCCAGTCCTTTGACGCGCCCATGTCTGACGAGGAGCTGAAACGCCTTTTTCTCAAGATGGACACCGGATGTGACGGGACAGTGAGCTGGGATGAGTTCGTGACGTACAACATTATGGAAATCAGGGAGCGCTCTCGAATGGTCGAGCAGAAACGCCTCAGTCCCTTTGCACATGACTACAAAGAATACAGGAGCCACCACCACGAGCTCATCATTCGAGTGCGGCACATCCCTTTCTGGGCCAAAAGAAACACTAGGGTAATTGTGTGTGTGTGTGTGTGTGTGTGTGTGTGTGTGTGTGTGTGTGTGTGTGTGTGTGAATGTATGTTTGTGAATGTGTGTATTTGTGTGTGTGTGTGTGTGTGTGTATTTGTGTGTGTGTGTGTGTATGAATGTATGTTTGTGAGTGTGTGTGTGTGTATGAATGTATGTTTGTGAGTGTGTGTATATATATATGTGTGTGTGTGTGTGCGTGTGTGTCCGTGTGTGTCTGTGTGTGTATATATGCATGTATCGGCTGTTGCATCCAGGCAGCGCCCAGTCTTGTATTTTCTTTTCCATGTACCTATTCATGTGTGCAGACTTGCACTATTCTTTCATGAATACAGTAATTTAGATGTGGATGTATGTATGTATGTATGTGTGTATATGCGTGCGTGCCTGGGTACGTAAATGAAAGAGACAGACAGAGAAAGACCCACTTACACACACGGGCGCGCGCACCCAGAGACACATACAGTAACATATACATACACACACATATACCAGGCCGACCGACACACACACACACACACACACACACACACACACACACACACACACACACACACGCACACACACACGTACGCACACGCATGCACTCACACAAAAATAGAGAGAGAGAGAGAGAGAGAGAGAGAGAGAGAGAGAGACAGACAGACAGACAGACAGACAGACACACAGACAGACACACAGACAGACACACAGACAGACAGACGGACGGACGGACGGACGGACGGACGGACGAACAGACGGACAGACAGACAGACAGACAGATAGACAGAGGAGAGACAGACAGACAGACAGACAGCCAGCCAGACACAGACAGACACCCAGACATACACAGAGACAGATAGATATACACAGAGAGAAAGAGGGATAGACACAGAGAAAGAGAGATAGACACAGAGAAAAAGAGAGAGACAGAGAAAGAGAGACATACACAGATAGAGACAGACACAGAGAGAGAGAGAGACAGAGAGAGACAGAGAGAGAGAGAGGCAGGCAGACACTGAGAGAGACAGATACAGAGAAACACAGACATACAGAGAGACAGACAAAGAGAGAGAGACAGACAGAGAGAGAGACATACAAAGAGAGAGAGAGACAGACAGAGAGAGAGACAGACACAGAGAGAGACAGACACAGAGAGAGATAGAGACAGACAGACACAGAGACAGACAGACACAGAGAAAGATAGAGACAGACAGACACAGAGACAGACAGACACAGAGAGACAGAGAGAGAGAGAGAAAGACAGACAGAGAGAGAGACAGACAAACAGAGAGAGAGATACAGAGAGAGAGACAGACAGAGAGAGACAGACAAACACAGAGAGACAGACAAACAGAGAGAGAGACAGAGAGAGACAGTGAGAGAGAGAGGGAGAGAGAGGGAGAGAGAGATAGCGAGAGAGAGAGAGAGAGAGACAGAGAGAGACAGTGAGAGAGAGAGGGAGAGAGAGATAGCGAGAGAGAGAGAGACGTAGACAGAGAGACACAGACACAGAGACAGAGAGAGAGATAGACAGAGAGAAAGACAATGAGAGACACAGAGAGTGAGAGAGAGAGAAAGACAGCGAGAGACAGAGAGAGAGAGAGAGAGACAAAGAGACACTGCAGGATTAGCATATATGTGACGGGATTTTATTGTGGATGGTCGGATGTGAGGAGTCAGTGCGCGACTTGATAATAATGGCATCTAGCATAACCTCCTCTGCACATACGGGTTTCTCTGCACAATTCTACTGTTTCTAGGAGTATGTACGGCAGCAGACAAAATATTAAGCGTGCAGGCAAAAACACTCATACGCATATAAAATGATTCATATTTACGATTCAATGGTCACTCTATGTGGTCATGTGTCAAATACGAGCCACTTGCCAAGCACCTAGCAACTCAGGGAGTCAAGACCACAGTGTTGGCAGCAGAGATGGGAGCAAGGGACTTCGTGGGGTACTCCGCACAAAAAGTCTGCAGGCAGCTCGGCTTCCCCAAGAAACAGTAGGCCTACAACGTTCTTGAGAACCATGACTGAGGCAGTAGAGAGGGCATCCTGATGGATTTGGCTGAAAAGAAACGTGGGAGAATGCAGTGCGTAAGAGGGCAACCAGGGTACAGTCCACGGAGTATGTTATTTGGAGAGGCTTCCTTCTTTCCATATTCTCAGCCTGCACTAAGGCGAGGCAGATCATCGCACAGTATGCCTGACGACTGACGGGCACCTTGGACTATGACCCAGGTGTGCCCCCCCCCCCCCCCCCCCCCCCACCCCCGAGTGTCAGGAAGACAAGGCCGCTACTCATCTATGTGGTCATGCGATTTCTCAGTACTCAGGACTGAAAAAAATAACCATAAAACATACATCTTGCTGCATCTATGATATTCTTATAATAAGATTCTACGTGATTCTCACTTATTCAATATAATTTGAATGACGAGATATATTCTAAAGTCCGCCGCTCTGCCAAAGTTGCCACATTTTTTAAATGCTTGTGTGTAGCTGCTCAGATTGTGTGACAATGTAGCGTTTCATTAGATTGCATTCATTTACAATTATACAAGGAAACAAACAGTATGCAATAGGCAAATATACACGTCGCAAACATAATAAGTGATGAGTTGTTCATATATACATACTTCAGGACGAATGGATGGACGGTCGGATGGACGGACGGACGGACTGGTTTTGTACAGTCTGCTCTGTTGTATGAGTGTTTTCTTCATAAGAGATGGACATCCCCGCATCTTCTGTAGGCCGTTCCTCGGCTGTTTCCGTATCACACGGTCGGGCTGGCTCTTGAGTGTCTCCTGATGTCAAGTTCCTCTCAATGAACCGGCTCTTGAATTTTCTTCTTTATTTTTCTTTTCTTGGTTAAGATAGTTCTGACTCCTCGCTTTCATGTTAGCCTGTGGCAGGTTTCCTATGCCGGAGTCCAGTGCCAGCATTACGCTATTCCACGCCGTAATACCATGGTAGGCTCAGGGCGGTTCTCTCCAGTGTTGAGATGGGTTCTCCAGGGGGTGTTCCGGCTGCTGCTGGGGGGAATAGGGCTCAGGGGGTTCTTTGTTGAGCATTGTCGTGGGTGGGTGTTTGGTGCAGCCCAAGTCCCTCCAAAGCAAGGCACTTCGCTGTCTTGTTGGGCCTCGTTTCGCAGTGGTCTTTCAATGAATGTGCGTCTGCTGTCAGACATTCTCTCAAAGTCTCGGGTGTAACGGGTTGTATTTCCCTGCCGCTGTCTCTTTTTCCGTCTATAGGTTGGAGGTCTGTCGTGCCCTCTCTCTTCTCGCCTGACATCTCTGAACCAGAGCTTGTTGTTCCTATAATACGCTTCGTGCCCTTGTTCACGTAGGTCGCTCAGAATTTTCACTTGTCTGGATGTCAACTCAATCGCTATCCCTATTCCTATCTTCTTCATTGGACCTCTTCCATACCTAAGAAGCGTCAATTTGTCCATAAACGCGGACATTTCGACGAGGATAGGTCGAGGTTTGTCGTGACTTCCTTTCCGTGCACCTAGCCGCAGAACTCAAACTATGTCCTTTTCAGACCATTGCACGCTGGGCACGTGTTCACGAAATATATGGATACCAATTTGTAGACAGTTCCAGTAGGTTTCTCGGGTGTCCTCGAAAACTCCGAAAAGTTATATTTTTTTCCGCTTTGCGATGCTCTCTACTTTGTCCGCTTGGTCTTCGTCGTCTCGGATTCTGCTCTGAACGTCCGAGGCGAAGTTTTCAAAGTCGTTACTCAGGGTGTCAATTTCTTTGTAGATCGCTTCATTAACATCAGTGCGTCTTTTCACTTCTCGTTCACAGAGGGCTGCATCCTTCTGCATGCGTAGTTCTGTCTCCATCTGGTCAATTTTCCTCTGTATCTTGTTTTGCAGGTCTTCAAAGCGCCGTTCCCAATTGATGGACAAAGGGTTGTTCTCCTAACGTCTTTCTTCTGTCTCTTGTGCAACCTCACTAGACGTCCCAAGATCGGTGTTGCCCATATGTGTGGGGCCTGGCTGTATTTCCACGTCTCCTGCCAAGAGAATCCTGGCCAAGAAGTCGTGTAGATTCCGCAGTGTCGACCGCGGCTGTGAGACACACATGAATGTGAAAGCCACGTACATGGCTAGAATGAGGAGGCATGCCTTAGCACTGGCTCTTGGTACCACGAGCCATGGAAACACCATGCAGATCGCATCTGCCTCTGTTGTGAACTCTGTTGGTATATCTCTGCAATCACATGCATACATGTCATCTGATTTCCCACTGGTGCGTCGTGCACGAGCAGCATGAGTTCCCACTCTGTAACGGTGCGTCTCCAAATCCACTCCCATCGTGATTCGATGGTGAGTACAGTTCCAGACTGGATACTAGGCTGGCCAGTTGACGTCACACTAATACTGTCAAAACTGTAGCTTTAATGAGTAAATAAATATGATCTGTTCTTGGGAGCTTTCTAATTTTCCCCTTATTTAGCCTGTAGTGAATTCCTCCTCATATATCCCGAATGTGGTCGTGTAGGCTCTTCCTGCACCACCGACACAGCACACTAATCAATGAGTTCCTTTTACCATGTACGACACAGTAGCAACACTGTCGACAAGCAGCGCGCACAATATCACAAAAGTTTCAGTTCCGAGAGATGGGGGAAAACAAAATCACAAACACTCACGTTTCCCATATAATCTCTCGTGGTGTGTGTCCTCTCGGAAGCGCACCCGTGAGCACTCCCTGTACCCGCCGCCCCGGGGGGACCAGCAGAAAAGGATCGGCCTCACTTGGGCGCTGTACTCTGTACACTTTGAGTGGAGTCCAAACGGCAGAAGCACAAAACTGCATCCAAATAGGAAGAGCACGGTGCAATTACCCAGCACCAAGTAGTACTGCACACATCCACCCTTCGTTGATCCACCGTACGTATCCCAAATGCACTCTGTAGTCTAGTCAAGCTCGCATAACAGCGGAGCTCAGTATAGGCACGTCTGTACTCGTCGAGTGCACAGCAGTGAGAGAGAGAGAGAGAGAGAGAGAGAGAGAGAGAGAGAGACAGACAGACAGACAGACAGACAGAGAGAGACAGAGAGAGAGACACAGAGAGAGACAGAGAGAGACAGAGAGAGAGACAGAGAGAGACAGAGAGACAGAGAGAGAGACAGAGAGAGAGACAGAGAGAGAGAGTCAGACAGAGAGAGAGAGAGAGAGAGAGAGAGACAGAATGAGAGAGAGACACAGAGAGAGAGACAGACAGAAAGACAGAGAGAGACGTAGCTCAGGCAAAAACAGAGACAAAAAGAACTGGCAGGCAGGCAGGCAGGCAGGCAGGCAGGCAGGCAGGCTGGCAGGCAGGCAGGCAGGCAGGCAGGCAGGCTGGCAGGCAGGCAGGCACATACATACATTCACACACACACTGTTACGGGGATCCACAAAAACGAAATAAAAACAGGTCCTGGGTTACTTACAAGTCTTTACGTTCAACATAAAAATACTCGTAACAGTGGTAGAAAAGTAAAAAAGTTACATTTGTATATGGCTCAAAACACAACATCCTAAATAACCCAATCTTATAAAATGTCATCTACTCTTCACATACTCAAATCCCAACGGGTAAAATGAAAAAGCACAAGTAAAATTTTGGTCAGCCTTCTTACATAAAAACATAAAATACGTAGGTCAGCCCTCGACAAGTTAAAATGCTATCGACCCGTGTAAAAATCGCACCAACCTTCTCCAACACTGCCCGCTCTCTCTCTCTCTCTCTCTCTCTCTCTCTCTCTCTCTCTCTCTCTCTCTCTCTCTCTCTCTCTCTCTGCCCGTCTCTGCTGTGTGTGTGTGGCCGATCTTTCCTCTCTGTCTTCTTGCGCTCTCTTATATAACCATCTTCTCACAACCAACTCACACTCACCACAACTCATACCTCAGAGCAAACACTGCTCATCACCTTGGGGCAGAACTCAACTTCCACTCACTCCAAACTCTACACTGTTTTGGACTACCAACCTCACCCTCAACGCACCAGCAAAATCAAACTCTCTCAGGTGAAATACTTCCGAAAACCTATTTCCCCATCACACACACACACATACATACACACGCATGCATGCACGCACACACATACACAAACACACACACACAAACACAGACACACACACATGCACACACATACGTACACGTACACACACAAACACACACATCGGCACTCGCGCACACACATACACACGTACATGCACGCACACACACACACACACATGTACACACACTCACACATTCACGTACAGACACGCACATATAAAGACACACAGAATGATGGAATCACGAACGGACGGACAAAAGGGAGAAAAGAGAAGAAAGGATGGACGGACAGAAACAGTTACACAGACTGACAATGACACAAAGAAATTAACATCTTATCAGAGACGGATCATCCATCCATTCATTCATCTATCCATCCGTCCATCCATTCATCCACTTAAACATTCATCCATCCACCCACCCATCCATCCGCTCATCCATCCATCAATCCATTCAACATCCATCCATCCATCCGTCCACCCATCCATCCATCAATCCATTCAACATCCATCCATCCATCCGTCCACCCATCCACCCATCCACTCATCCACTCATCCGCCCACCCACCCATCCATCCATTCATCCATTTGTTAATTTATCCGTTCATTATTTTACCCATTTACTATCTGTCCCTCCCTACATCCTTCAATTCATTCGTGCATCATCCATTCATACTCCCACTAATCAATGCATGCATCCATCATCCATCCACTCAGCCACTCATTCATTCATTGAATACAGATAGACCGCGTCGCAGGGCGCTACGCCTTCCTGAGTGGGGACGGTTGCCTGTCTTTTCGATCCATGGACATGACGTTCCTGAAGATCCACAACCTGCAACAATACTCCACTCTCAGCATCCTGCCCGTCTTCACAGACATGGCCTTCGTCTACATCATCAACCTCCTCTGTGTCACCTCCACCAACAGGGAGATCCACTTCCTTGACATAAGCAGGTAGGATGGATGGATGGATGGATGTTGGGTTGAAGATGGGTAAGGAAGGAAGGAAGGCTGAATGGATGCTGGAATGGGTGGATGGAAGGATGGCTGGCTGTATGGGTGGGTAGATGGAAGGATGGGTGAACGGATTGGCAAATGGCTGAATGGACGAATAGATGGATGAATGGGATGGATGAATGGATAGGTGAATGGATGGAGGAAGGGATGGGTAGGTGGGTGAGAGGGTGTTTGCTATATGGATAGATGAATGGATGGATGGATGAAGAAATGGTTGGACGGACGAATAGATGATGGATGGATAAATGAACGATGGATGAATGGATGGATAGAATAATGGATGGATGGAATAATGAATGGATGGAAGGGCGGATGGATAGATGAATTAAGGAATGGATGGATGAAATAAGGAATGGCTGGATGAAATAAGGAATGGATGGATGATTGATATAATGAATGGTGGGTTGGAAGGCTGAATCGATAAATGGTGGGTTGGATGGCTGGCTGAATGGCTGGCTGGCTGGCTGGCTGGCTGAATGAATGGATGGATGGATAGATGAATAGATGGATGGATGAATAGATGGATGGATGGATGACGCGCTGGCTGGCTGGCTGGCTGGCTGGCTGACTGGCTGCATAAATGGATGGATGAATGGGTGGGTGGATGAATGGATGAATGAGTGGGTAGATGGATGGATGGATGGATGGATGGATGGATGGATGGATGGATGGATGGATGGATGGATGGGTGGATGGATGGATGGATGGATGGATGAATGGATAGGGGCTTTAAAGCATGTTGGCTTTGTATGTAAGAATGCAGGCTATCGGACTGTGATCAAGTCAAACCTCCATTTTAACGGATCATTCGCCTTTTACGATTCTCATAGAGAGACGGTGAGGATGTTTTTTTATGATAGACCATCTCCTATCTACAAAAGGCCGGAGAGACAGGGAAGATTGAGTACAGATCAAGAGTTTCCGCGTTAGGGGGGTTGAGAGCCAGATAAATATGGGTAAAATTGCTGTCCGCCGCTAATATCTTCGTCCGTGTTGTCGTTATTCAATAATCTAGTCTTCTCACACCAGAGGTGTTGTCCCATTCCTGTGAGGAGACAATCTTTGTTTATCTCACTGCAACTTTATGTGTCGATGTTGTGTGTCGTGAGCGGTAGAAGTAAAAATAATAACAAAGCTCAAAGTGCATGATTCGATGTGTAATGATAATAGTTGTTCGGCTGTACTGGTCTAACAGTCCGTGCGACTTGCGTCTTGTTTTCGTGTGGACAGGAAAGCATTTTTCAAATGCATCGTACATCCACGTGGAGTCTCGCACTGATAAATCTCAACTTTTTTTCTCCATGAAGTTTATTTACAAAAAGAGAGAAACCGAGGAGATAAAAAGGTAAGGTACACATTGCAGTTTTCATTAACCAACATCAATCAACAGCAATCATCATCAATCATCAGTCATCATCAATCATCATCAATCATCAGTCATTATCAGTCATTATCAATCATTTTCAATCATTATCGTCATCATGATAAATCTCAACTTTGTTCATCGTCCACCTTGCATTCTCCGTGGATTGTGATGGCTCGGCTGTTTCGTGTTACAGGAACTTATGTCACCGAAGATACTACATCATCAACCTGGAATCAACCATCATGGTACTAGACAGCTGGTCTGATATGATGGTAAGGCTGACAATCGCCAAGTTTAATCAAGGAGCGATGCTAAAAGAACCGCCAGTGTTTTATTCAAAGTGGAATGTCTACGTAATGTTTCATGAGCCAGCTAAAGATCTGTCATCATTATTCCTGCTCGCCCCCAAAACATGAGCAAACAAAATCACAAACTGATCAAATCGTTTGCAAAAGCTTGGAAGACACCGCAGCAGACTAAGTACGAAGGACTGAATGGGAGGCAGAAAAAATGCCCAACATCCTCGTGTGTGTACGCTCGTAAAACATCAAGATGGAGCAAGACTGAAGGCTGCGCTCCCTGTACATCTCAGTAACTCAATCACATTACACAGCTCATCTTGATAAGAGACCCCAGTATACACTCTATAAAGGCACGTCGACGTTTTGCCGCCATTGCAGCAGAGAATAATCATACACGCCTCAACAAATGTTATCACATTTTTGACTCACATGCGAAGCAAAAGTGAGTCTATGTACTCACCCGTTTCGTCCGTCCGGGCGTCCGGGCGTCCGAAAACTTTAACGTTGGATTTTTCTCGGAGACTATTAAGTCTATCAACACCAAATGTGGCATGATGGTGTATAATGACAAGGCCTAAAAAAACAACATAGTGACTTGACCTTGCTTCAAGGTCAAGGTCGCAGGGGCCATAAATGTTGTCTAAAAACAGCAATTTTTCACATTTTCTTAATTTTCTCTGACGTTTTTAAGATTGGATACCTCACCTATATATGGTGTATAGGGCAAAGTAAGCCCTATCGTTTAATACCAGTTTGGTTGACCTTGCTTCAAGGTCAAGGTCACAGGAGCTCTTCAAAGTTGGATTGTATACATATTTTGAAGTGACCTTGACCCTGAACTATGGAAGATAACTGTTTCAAACTTAATAATTATGTGGGGCACATGTTATACTTTCATCATGAGACACATTTGGTCACAAATCATCAAGGTCAAGGTCACTTTGACCCTTATGAACTGTGACCAAAATGAGGTAGTGAACCACTAAAAGTGACCATATCTCATGGTAGAAAGTGCCAATAAGCACCATTGTGCTTCCTATGTCTTGAATTAACAGCTTTGTGTTGCATGACCTTGGATGACCTTGACCTTGGGTCAAGGTCACATGTATTTTTTGTAGGAAAAATGTGTAAAGCATTTCTTAGTGTATAATGTCATTGGTAGGTTTAGTTGTTTGACCTTGACCTTGAAGGTCACCTGAAGGTCGAGGTCATATAAAAGTCAAGGTCAATCATGTGAGTCGTATGGGCTTTGCCCTTCTTGTAATGGTATTTAAGGCAACGTGACGTCAGTAAAATCGTCCATTTGTGTTTGTGCGTTCGTGCGTCCGTACGAGCGCGCGTGTGTGTGCGTGTGTGTGTATGTGTGTATATCTGCGCGTGTGCATGTGTGGGTGCGCGCGCGAGCGCGTGTTTGTGTTTGAGAATGCGTGGACGAAAGTTAGGGCTACTTGTCCGACAATTAGGTCTATTTTTGAAAACACTGACGGCATGCGAATTGTGTAGCGATGCGTCCGTTTGGGAAGATATTCCTAGTGAATGCCCAATTCCACTGCGCTTGCATGACATTTCCATAAAAATATTGTCAGAGTGAATCAGTCGAGACAGAGAAATATGATATGCAGAGCAAGCAAAAGAAGAGGGAGACGAGGAGGAGGGGGAGGAAGAGGGGGAGGGGAGTGGGAAGGGGGGGGGGGCGAGGACGAGGAGGAGGAGAGGACGAGGAGGAGAAAAAGAAGAAGAAGATAATTTCAAGGCTTCTTATAACGCAGTCTTGGCGTGAGGGCAGAAGAAAGTAGTTCGTTGACAATGGGTCGGTGCGATTGCAAGTTTGTTTTTGTCGCTGCCGTTCCAGAATCGCCATTCCTTCAAATTAGTGTGGGGCGACATGCAGGGCAACGTCCTCATCGTAACATTCGACACGTCCAGAAGTCAGGACATCTTTTTCAGCCCCAAGGTAAAGGGAAAGAATTCTGCAGACAGTCTCGCTTTGGGAGATGTGTAAAAAGCACGTGCTGCATTTGATGACCAGGAGTTTTATTTTTGTTACAACGGTAATATTGTTAAGATGTAAGGCAGAACTATGATCAACAAGAAGAAACGGATTTTTTCTTTTAACTAAAAATAGTGTCTGTCGTTTGGAGCCATACAAGTGAAACATATTCTTATTTGACAAATGTCAAAAGGTGCGTTTGGTTTAACTACCATGGGAACATGGTCAGAACTTGATACCTCGGGCAAAGAGAAAACTGTACTGCATGTTACTTCTTTCTAAACAAATAAAACTTGAAATTCCAGGTGGTATGTGGCTGAGAAATCAAAATAGAATGTATTTTACCAAGGTTTGAAAGCCACAAACACAGCGAAAAATGCCAGCCATTTTGTACCCAAAGTAGGAGTGGCAGTCTGGCAGTGCTATTACCATCAGACCTTGGCTTATTCTTGCAAAAAACAATTATTTTAAAAGACGAATGGTTCTTCTTGTACTGGCAAGGCATAAAAAAATCAAAAGACAAAATTTTCTTTTAAAAAAATGCGTTTGAAAAAGACCAGTATCTTGTGACAATTGTTGTCACGCCAGAAAGTTTCAACTGTTGCCGTTTTCTTCTTCATGAAAGGGTGCAATGCAAGGGAGAGAACACTTATTGAAAGTGCAAGCATTGAACTACACACAACAACCGTTTTGAGAGCACACTGACACTTTCCCCCTTGTTTCTGGCTAAAAACATATTCGCGTCATAAACGTCACAAGAGACAGACGAAGGCGTGCTGCCGTACTGTTCGGCACTTTCCGTCAACGAACTGCTTTACGGTTGGCGCAAACCAGGACGACGCATTGTAGCGGCCAAAAGTTACTGTCGACCAAAAGTTACTCAGGAAATCATCGCAGAGTTATCTGTTCGGGACGTGCTGAAAATTCAACTCTAACAAGAGACGGCATCCACCACTCCGCCTGACTGACTTCGCACGCCCGGGGAGTTATGCTAAGATCCGGCCATGTTAATTTATCTGCGTTTTGTGACAAACGTCTTGCTCGGCGGTACTGTACTCCATGCACCTTAACGGTCCGCGTGATTCGGGTGTAATCTTAAGCGAAGCGACGTTTATTGGCGCTGCTGAAATCGTCGAAGTCGGAAACATTCGGAACGTCGTTTAGCTTAAGATTACACCCGAATCACGCGGGCCGTTAAGATGCATGGAGTACAGTACCGCCGAGCAAGACGTTTGTCACAAAACGCAGATATATTAACGCGGCCGGATCTTAGCATAACTCCCCGGGCGTGCCAAGTCAGTCAACGGTCGCGTTTTATAAAACCAGACTAAAAATAGACTACAGGGAGGTAACTCCCATATTATTTCCGGCAGGGGAGACGGCTTTTCACGGGGAAAAACTTTTTTGAACGCTTCATTATGTGTTAAACTACACAAATGCACCAAAAACACAAAAACTCGTAAAGCAACTAAAGCGTCGTTTGTCGGGATATATTCCATGCGAAGAACACGTGCAGAAGCGGTAAATCACATAAAGAAAGAACCGATCAGATAACTCTGCGATGACTTCCTGAGTAACTTTTGGTCGACAGTAACTTTTGGCCGCTACACGCATGCGCAGGCATCCGGCGAGAAGGTAGGTGAACCATTTGTGTATATCCACAATCATCTGGTCACAAGATACGGAAAACTGTCACAAGTGACAAATTAATTTAAGCATTCTTACTGTTAGAATATTATTGGACGATGTATCGCTCTATTCTATGTTGAATATAATCTAAAACTGACAGCCCATAGCAGCGTATTCGTGATGGAGCGTTCCACTTACTG
>JAWQFJ010028856.1:107500-112500 GCA_034096865.1 Theodoxus fluviatilis
TTTAACAGATATGGTAATAAGACTCCAGATGCACTTATGATCATGTCTGCCAATATACCGTCTGTACTTGGTGCCTTGCCCCCCCTGATGTGTTGTATCGCATCAGTTATTTCAGTGGCTGTAATATCTGCATCTAATAAGTCGACCTCATAGCTTTCTGAGCCACTACCCACTGTCCTCCAATCAGTGCTCCGCGACTCGGAGTCAGAAACTGCAGCAACAAACACGTTCTGGAAATGATTAACCCAGGCCTCAGGAGTAATGCCCGTTGGGGTTCTGTGTCTGCCATCGAGAGCTTTAATTTGCCTCCAAAATAGTTGTGCATCGTTAACATGATAAGTTAATATTTCAGTGGCCCTCCGTCTGTATTCTACTTTCTTGCCTCTTAGTAACTGCTTGTACGCTTTCCTGCTGTTTACAAATGCCATTCTATCCTCCACAGAGTGAGTGACCATGTACTTGCGAAGTTTTTTCCTAGCCATTTTCTTGCTAAACGAGCATTCTCTATCAAACCATCGGTGTTTCCTTTCTGTTGACCCCCTGAATGTTTTTTTGAGAAAGTCTGCCGCATTCACGAGCACATCTGTAATTATGCTAGCAGTTTCGTCTATATTGAAATTTTCCGCACTCAAAAGTTCATTTACATCTGTTCTAGACAGCCCTTCCCGTACATTGTCAACATAAGTTTGCACTGAAACATTTTGCCAAATAATCTTTGTTTGAATTGATTGATTTCTTGACACATTTCTTTGAGTCAATACATTGCTATCAAAAACTGCCTCGAGTCTCATGTGCGGAGACAGGATAGTTTCTTTTACACCCAAAGAACGAAAAATTGGTACAATATCAGCAGAGACTATTAGATAATCAATCACACTGCTTCCGCTAGAGCTTACATAAGTAAATTTTCCAGAAGCTTCATCCAATAGACCGTTAAGGATAGTTAAATCGTATGCTATACAGAGTGACAACAAGGACTGGCCATACTCATTCACCACTTCATCATCCGAATATCGCAACTCACTAGTTACGTCTGACAACATATCTCCCATATCGATGTCAACTACATTGCATCTTCCTGTTCTAGCATTCAAATCACCACATATAATAATAGCAACATCTCCATTTTTGGCTACCATATCTCTAACACAATTCTCCAGCATACTTATGCCATTTGTTTCGTCAATTATTTCATAATAAGGTGAACCTACTGGTGGTATATAAGTACTGAAAAGGAGAACATCTCTCTCGACACCAAGTAATGTTCCACTGACTCTGAACACGATGCAATCATAGTTACACTCAAGTCGAATGAAGTGACTATCAACGCTCTTGTGGACTAAGCAAAGTATGCCGCCAGATCTTCGACCTCGAGGCGATAGTTTTTTTGCTGGCAAGACGTGGGGCAGAAAATCACCGAAACAGTCTGACATCGGAAGGTATTCGATGAAAGTTTCGCATAAAGATACAAACGAGAAGGATTGCAGAGACTGGATAAAGTCAGGATCGTCAAATTTAGTCAAAATGCCATCTACATTCCATATCAGCATCTTAAAGTTAGGTGAAAGTTCAAATCTCAGTGGGGTACCTGCAGCACTGTCCACGTTGTCTAGATGACCCGGCCACACAGAGAGAGACAGAGAGAGACAGAGAGAGAGAATGTATGTGTGTGCGTGCGTGCCTTCGTGCGCGCGCGCGCGCGTGTGTGTGTGTGTGTGTGTGTGAGAGAGAGAGAGAGAGAGAGAAAGAGAGAGAGAGAAAGAGAGAGAGAGAACGAACGAACGAACGAAGGAACAAAACTCTTTTTGCTTAGGCCACCGGCCCATTGTAAGGTGAAAGATTTACATAACATAGCAGTGCGGTATCGGGAAGATTCTAAATAGTAATATGTGAATGGACACAGTATCGAGGGAAACAGTGTTCACTGGTATACGTAGTAGCACTAGTCTTCAAAAATATAATGATTCATACTTAGTATTTCCATTCCTTCCGTTCTCATCTTAAATGCATGGTAAATGTACATACTCACTTTACGAATCGTAGCATAGTCATTGGTTGCTAGAAGGTCTTTGACAGTCTCATTTATATCGAGATGCGGAAATGGCATTAAAAATCTTTCTCGTTGTCCACACAAAGCAGGGCAATGAAACAGAAAATGCACTTCAGTCTCCTCCTCCTCTACACATGTAGGGCAAACATTATGGAAAGTCGGGAGACTGTATCTATGTTTGTGAACATACAAGTCACTGACTCCAAATCGGAACCGTATCAAAACATCTCTAAAAATTTTCTTATCTAATGCATACAAATATGGTTCTTGCTCTCGAACAGTTTTATACAGTCTGTAGAAGGAATACCGATAGCTATCTTGTAACGTTTGCCTCCACTCACTATCAAAGTCAGATACCAATTTTTCTTTCAGATTCCTAAGGAATGCTCTTTTATTTTCTACAGCTTGTCTTGTCCATTCTCTTTCCATGTTGTATTTGTAGAGCAGAGTTTTTATACTTGTTACCCAATTGAGTTGACCTTCAGGTAAGTTACACATCATTTGATACACTCTGAATGGATATCTGTGTTGGTCCATGCTAATTATTTTTAACCAATAATTGATCGACCTTAGGATAGCATTTATGTCTAACGGGTATCTACCTGTGTCACCGTATATCATTACATTCGGGGTTCTGGCTGAAACATTCAAAAACCACTTCAGTACAAACAAATGGACACTTTCAATGCGTTTGCAGTCACTAAAGCCCCACACTTCCGAACCATAAAGCAATATTGGCTGGATTTGCGCATCAAAAACCTTGAACATTACGTCAGGGGTGACACATGCTAATTTCCGCAGCGACTTCAAAACCTTCCTGCAATATATGTCATAATCGTATTGGTACATAATCTTGTGGTTAATGTTACACCCAGATACTTGTATTGACTGACCACTTCCAATCTGTCGTTTCCAAGCGTCCATTTCTCATGAACTGCCACGTAACCACCATTTCTAAAAATGACAACTTTCGTTTTATTTGTGTTCACAATTAGTCCAAGCTTATCCGCTGCTCTTTTGAGACTGTTGATTTGGTTTTGGAGACCAGGTACAATATCTGACAACAGGAAAATGTCATCAACGAAAAGCAACAAAATATTTCTACCCCGTTTGGTTCTATTTGTATGCCATGTTTCCCCTTTTCAATCATTTCACTGCTAAGGTAAAAGACAAGGTAGGAAAAAGTACAGGACTCATTTTGCATCCCTGCTTCAGGCCCTGGAAACAATCGAAGAATCTTGAGGTCCCCCGGAGCATCGAACACCGCACTTAAGGTTTCATATACTGACCTGAGCATGTGACTTATTTTCCCCTTGATTCCACACGCATCCAACACATTCCAAAGAGCTTGTCTGTTCACAGTGTCAAAATATTATTTTTAAATCAACAAATAGAGCATACACTTTTCTTCGTCTCTGGAGATATTTTTTAACTATACTGTGTAAAACAAACACATTATCCATGGTAGAATATCCTCTTCTGCAGCCCGCTTGCTCCTCACCTATAAGCTCATTGTCATCTGCCCAAGCCTGAAGCCTCTCAATCAGAATGTGGAGAAAAGCTTTTCTTAGGGAACTGCATAGAGAAATACCCCTGTAGTTATCTAGTACATTCAGTTCTCCCTTCTTGTGTATAGGCACAATTAAGGAATTGCACCAGATCGAAGGGAAAGAGACCTGTCTGAAGAACTCATTAAAAAGCTTGAACAGCAGAGGCAAAAGTACTGACCCTGTACACTTTAGCATCTCGGCGAGTACACCGTCCGCCCCTGGAGCTGATCTGGACTGCAGCTGTCTGATGGCTGTAGATATCTCAGTAATTGTTATTTCAGAGTTCAAAGCACTGTCATCTGGGACACTTAGTTGTCTATGACATATTGTTCCTATCGCTTCTGTTCTATCAGGCAAACTGTACACATTCTGGAAGTAATGTGCCCATGCGTTAGGATCTATATTTGGTAGCATTTATTGACCTGATTTGTTTCCAAAACACTGTTGAATCAGCAGTGTTAGCGTTCAGATACTCTGTAAATGATTGTCTGAAATTGTCTTTTTTTAACCTGATCAACTGCTTGTAGTAATTTCTCTTTTTTTGTGTAGGCTTCCCTATCTTTCACGTCTCTGGAGCGAAGAAATTTTCCCAACTGCTTGTTCGCCGACTTTTTGCTTCATCACATTCTTTATCATACCATCTGTTTTGCAAGTTACGATTACTCTGCCAAACCCGCTTCTTCATAAAATCAGCCGCATCTACCATACACGCTGTCAAATCTCTCTTGGCAGAGTTCACATCGAAGCTACTTTCTTCCCAATAGGATTTATCAGGGAATTGAGTCAACCCCCCACTCGATATTCATGTTAAATTATTCAGCTCGGCCCGAATTCCATATAATCTTAATAGTTGCACTAGAGAACTTCTCATGCCCTCTGTCATCACAATGTTGACTCATAAAAACCAGATTCAGATACATATGTGCAGACAATGCCAGCTCACCGATTCCAAACGACATCAGTTCAGTTCAGTCTCTTAACCCTGAGATTGGTTGTTGAGGCACCACTGATGACTTTCGGACAATCTTTCTCCATCGATCTCTATCCTCTGTGGCTCGCTGTGAGTCAGCAAAGGTCAAGCCTGTCCACTCTTTGATGTTGTCTTCCCACCTCTTTCTCTGCCTGCCTCTCCTTCTCCCACCTTGTGCATTACCTTGCAGGATGGTCTTGGCCAGGCCACTGCCTCTTGACACGTGACCGTACCACTTCAGCTTTCTGCTTTTCACGATTGAGAGCAGGTCTTCGTACTGTCCAAGTGCTCTCCTGACCCTCTTGCGTGCGCATGAGCAAGACAAGATGTCATCTGTTGCAATACAATAATCTACCACGCTACAACCACATGGTGATACAAACGTATAACCGCAGGAATTCTCTGTGTCGACACAGCCGTTGAGAATAGT
>JAWQFJ010028856.1:120000-132500 GCA_034096865.1 Theodoxus fluviatilis
ACAGACAGACACACACACACACACACACACACACACACACACACACACACACACACACACACACACACACACACAGACCGATAAAAACCGCTGGCGCTGAACCTCCAGGTTTTGGCATTAAAAAAAAACAACCAATAAAGCTGTGAGGACCTCCAGTAAACCTGGAGGGATAAAAAATCCTTCTTTCTCCTTCACCAATGTCCAATCTCCTCGAAATTACGTGACGTTATTCAACGTCAAATGATCACGTCACACATACCAAAACTTCCCTTGAGTCGGGACAGAGTTCTGTCCCTTGCCTTCTTTGCAACACCAAAACGTAACAAAGTCACTTTCGTTTCAAACCTCGATTCTGAAAATTTGATACATTCAATCGGACCTAACTTCCAACTAATTGTGCAAAATGTCAAGAACATCCGTCCAGTAGTTTTTGAGATATCGGCCGTAAAGTCGGGGCTGACAGACAGACACACAGAAAGACAAACAGACAGACAGACAGACAGACAGACAGACAGACAGACAGACGGACGGACGGACGGACAGACAGACAGACAGACAGACAGACAGACAGACAGACAGACAGACAGACAGACAGACAGACAGACAGACAGACAGACAGACAGACAGACAGACAGACAGACAGATAAAGCTGTGAAGACCTCCAGTAAACCTGGAGGGATAAAGCTGTGAGGACCTCCAGCAAACCTGGAGGGATAAAGCTGTGAGAACCTCCAGTAAACCTGGAGGGATAAAGCTGTGAGGATCTCCAGTAAACCTGGAGGAATAAGGCTGTGAGGACCTCCACTAAACCTAGAGGGATAACATTCATTCATTCATACTATCTCTCTCTCTCTCTCTCTCTCTCTCACACACACACACACACACACACACACACACACAAACACACACTCACACACACGAACAAGATGCGCGTTCAATTTCTTTCTTGTTCCTTTTTGACTCACATGCGAAGCAAAAGTGAGTCTATATACTCACCCGTGTCGTCCGTAGGGCGTCCGGGCGTCCGTGAAAAACTTTAACGTTGGATTTTTCTCGGAGACTATTAAGTCTATCAACACCCAATTTGGCATGATGGTGTATGATGACAAGGCGTCAAAAACCATACATAGTGATTTTACCTTGCTTCAAGGACAAGGTCGCAGGGGTCGTAAATGTTGTCTAAAAAACAGCCATTTTTCACATTTTCCCAATTTTCTCTGAAGTTTTTTTAATTGGATATCTGACCTATATATGGTGTATACAGCAAAGTAATTCCTATCTTTTGATACCAGTTTGATTGACCTTGCTTCAAGGTCAAGGTCACAGGAGCTCTTTAAAGTTGGATTGTATACATATTTTGAATTGATCTATGACCCTGAACTATGGAAGATAACTCTTCCAAACTTCATAACATTGTAGTACACATGTTATACTTTCATACTAGGTCACCCGTGTCGTCCGTCCGGGCGTCCGGATTGATTGACCTTGCTTCAAGGTCAAGGTCACAGGAACTCTTTAAAGTTGGATTGTATACATACTTTGAATTGACCTTTACCCTGAACTATGGAAGATAACTCTTCCAAACTTCATAGCATAGTAGTACACATGTCATTCTTTCATCATGAGACAAATTTGGTCACATTTCATCAAGGTCAAGGTCACTTTGACCCTTATGAAATGTGACCAAAATTGGGTAGTGAACCACTAAAAGTGACCATATCTCATGGTAGAAAGTGCCAATAAGCACCATTGTGCTACCTATGTCTTGAATTAACAGCTTTGTGTTGCATGACCTTGGATGACCTTGACCTTGGGTCAAGGTCACATGTTTTTTGGTAGGAAAAATGTGTAAAGCAGTTCTTAGTGTATGGTGTCATTGCTAGGTGTAGTTGTTTGACCTTGACCTTGAATGGCACCTGAAGGTCAAGGTCATGTAAAGGTCAAGGCCATGTAAAGGTCAAGGTCAAGCATGTGAGTCGTATGGGCTTTGCCCTTCTTGTTTCCAGTTTCAATCAGACTTTCTTTGCCTTCAATATTTTGTATTCTTCGCTTTTTTAGAATTGGAAAGATTTGTATTAAATGCGACTATTTGGAGAAAAATACGGAGTATGATTTGTGTGTGTGGAGGAATTAGTCGTGTGTGTGTGTGTGTGTGTGTGTGTGTGTGTGTGTGTTTGTGTGTGTGTGTGTGTTTGTGTGTGTGTGTTTGTGTGTGTTTGTACGTGCGTGCGCTCGCGCAAGTATCTATGTGTGAGTCAGGTTACTCAAAATAAGGATTACAATGTCTGTGCTAGACGTTGTGTGATTTCGGATTTGTACTGCGTTTACTGGTGTTTTCATTATGTCCATTCCGTTAATAGGCCTTACAACCGAATGCCGTACGCATTTTCATTTCAAAGTTGAAGAATGGGTTCGTTTAATGCAGCAGTAGGTCGTTCATTGCAATGAACTAAAATTGCTTTGCAGGTTATTGCCAGTGTCTGTGAGGGTGCAACAGTGGCAGTCTGGAATTTTCCGGACGGGGACAGAACTATCGACTACCACCACATTCATTGCCAAATTAAAGACGGCAAGGAGGTTCGTACACGACAACCATTACAGGCTTTGGTCAATTGAGAAAGCAGGCTTCCATAAGCCGCCACACACGGTGAAACAGAAACACACTGTTCGCAGATAGGGAAATTTGCGTTGGTGCAACAAATGATTGACTCCACCCATCGTCGTAATGGTTACTCGCGTCAGGGTTCGGCTCTCTATTGCGGAGGGCCGCTATTGCGGAAGTTTTTTTGGTCAAAAGTTCTTAAGGCCATTTTGATTTTTTTGTCCTAAAACGCCTAAAAACCATAAAATTTTAGTTACTTAAAAAAAAACTTAGACATTTTTTCGTGTGTTTTTTTACTCACATGCGAAGCAAAAGTGAGTCTATGTACTCACCCGTTTCGTCCGTCCGGGCGTCCGGGCGTCCGGGCGTCCGGGCGTCCGGTCCGGGCGTCCGGGCGTCCGAAAACTTTAACGTTGGATTTTTCTTGGAGACTATTAAGTCTATCAATACCAAATGTGGCGTGATGGTGTATGATGACAAGGCCTAAAAAAACATACATAGTGACTTGTCCTTGCTTCAAGGTCAAGGTCGCAGGGGTCGTAAATGTTGTCTAAAAAACAGTCATTTTTCTTATTTTCTCAATTTTCTCTAAAGTTGTTGAGATTGGATACCTCACCTATACATGGTATATAGGGCAAAGTAAGCCATATCTTTTGATATCAGTTTGGTTGACCTTGCTTCAAGGTCAAGGTCACAGGAGCTCTTCAAAGTTGGATTGTATACATATTTTGAAGTGATCTTGAACCTGAACTATGGAAGATAACTGTTTCAAACATAATAATTATGTGGGGCACATCTTATACTTTCATCATGAGACACATTTGGTCACATATCCTCAAGGTCAAGGTCATTTTGACCCTTATGAAATGTGATCAAAATGGGGTAGTGAACCACTAAAAGTGACCATATCTCATGGTAGAAAGTGCCAATAAGCACCATTGTGCTTCCTATGTCTTGAATTAACAGCTTTGTGTAGCATGACCTTGGATGACCTTGACCTTGGGTCAAGGTCACATGTATTTTGGTAGGAAAAATGTGTAAAGCATTTCTTAGTGTATGATGTGATTGGTAGGTTTAGTTTTTTTACCTTGACCTTGAAGATCACCTGAAAGTCAAGGTCATATAAAGGTCAAGGTCAAGCATGTGAGTCGTATGGGCTTTGCCCTTCTTGTTTTTCCAAAAATTTCCCCCTAAATTTCTTGATCGGGTTTTACCGATAGCGCTCAGCCTAGGCCGCACCCGCCACCCCGCCTGACTGACTTAGCCTGTCCAGGGAGTTTCACCTATACCCGGACGCGTTACTTTGTGTCACGTTTGTGTCTAACATCAGCGTCGGGCCCTGGAGTTAGGGCGTAGGGACCACCCGTTGAGAGTCAAACGTGCGGTGGAGTTAGAATATAAAGCTTCACCCGTTATTGATAAAAACTACGGCTACGGAACCTACCGGCAGATTCTGACCATTTTCACCCTCCTGAAATGCCCCCCAAAACATACAATTTTTGTTTTGGCGTTTTGGGACAAAAGAATCAAAATGGGCGTCATTGTTGGAGATTTCGTCAAGCAGTGACGATGTCATTGCTGCTGCAGTCTCTGTGCTCACTCTGCAGGAGAGGAGAAATACGACGGTGACGAGCAAAATGGGTGTACGAATTGCTGCAGAGGAGGGCGCAGCTAGGTGCCCACAAGTGTTTACTTCGAGAGCTGGCTGCAGAAAAGTCTGTATTTGTCAGAGGGATGATGCCATTTGCATTACCATTTAGTGTCAGTCATTGAGCAGTGGTGGGTTAGTGGACCACCCACCGACGGAGCAGCCAGGCATTATCTCTTGCTTGTTTCCCTACAGGTTCCTGTTGAAGTCACATGTATGGTATTTGACTGGTCCTACCACAAGATGCTGACTGGTGACAGACTGGGTCAGGTCAAAGTGTGGAACTACAACGTTGGGTACCTGATTCGAGAACTCCAGGTAAGCACAAAGCGACTTAAGCGTCCCATGGGAAGAAAGTTCAGTTCTGAATTAACCGAAAATCTCTTAGATATGTTGTTCTGAATATAAAAAATTGCAACAGTTTCATTCCCAGAAGCCGAAAACACGACATGCTACTTTGCAATTCCAGATGGAACCAATGCAAGGTCTGTATGTTCAAACTGCGCTAGGGTGTGCATAATGCACATGGCGCCGAGCAGCTACGAGGGAACATACAGGGACTGTTTCCAAACCTCTTTGAAATTCACACATGCGATGCCATCATAGTCAATGAAACATTGCCACTTTCATTTACCAGAAGAGCCTCTGTATCAAGGTTTCCATGGAGTCGAATTATATTTAAAATGTCAACCCCAATTCAAACGGTTGACTAATCAATCGGCGCGTGAAACACGTTTTCTATTGCTTTCATGTTCCACTGCCAATCCACACTACTTCATAATGTTCACATTCTCTGCTGTACCTGGAAGAAGACGAACTGTGAATCCTCGGCGTTTTTGACTCACATGCGAAGCAAAAGTGAGTCTATGTACTGAGCCGTGTCGTCCGTCCGTCCGGGCGTCCGTCCGTCCGGGCGGGCGGGCGTCCGTAAAAAACTTAAACGTTGGATTTTTCTCGGAGACTATTAAGTCTATCAACACCAAATGTGGCATGATGGTGTATGATGACAAGGCCTCAAACATCATACATAGTGACTTGTCATTGCTTCAAGGTCAAGGTCGCTGGGGCCATAAATAATGTCTAAACACAGTCATTTTTCACATTTTCCCAATTTTCTCCCACGTTATTGAGAATGGCGACCTCAGCTACAAGTGATATATAGGTCAAAGCAAGCCCTATCTATTGATACCAGTTTGGTTGACCTTGATTTATAGTCAAGGTCACAGGAGCTCTTCAAAGTTGGATTGTATACATATTTTGAAGTGACCTTGACCCTGAACTATGGAAGATAACTGTTTCAAACTTAATAATTATGTGGGGCACATGTTATACTTTCATCATGAGACACATTTGTTTACATATCATCAAGGTCAAGGTCACTTTGACCCTTATGAAATGTGACCAAAATGGGGTAGTGAACCACTAAAAGTGACTATATCTCATGGTAGAAAGTGCCAATAAGCACCATTGTGCTTCCTATGTCTTGAATTAACAGCTTTGTGTTGCATGACCTTGGATGACCTTGACCTTGGGTCAAGGTCACATGTATTTTGGTAGGAAAAATGTGTAAAGCCTTTCTTTGTGTATGATGTCATTGGTAGGTTTAGTTGTTTGACCTTGAAGGTCACCTGAAGGTCAAGGTCATATAAACGTCAAGGTCAAGCATGTGAGTCGTATGGGCTTTTAGACCACGGTGTGACGCAAACGTCTCGAATCAAATAGGTTAAACAATTTCGACCTCAAGTTAGGTCTGGTCTTCAGACCATGGTCTTCTAAACACACCATTCCCTTTCGATGCACTGAACAAACCTGTGCTATCGAGTCACATATTTCACAGGTGTGGTACAGGACAATCTATCTCTCTCCCTCTCTCTCTCTCTCTCTCTCTCTCTCTCTCTCCTTTCCTTTCCTTATATCCGGATGTCATCTACACATTAGCCGCTCCCTTCCTCTTTCTGGCTGCAGTCACCATGTGGACGGCGTCTCAGCCCTCAGGGCCGCCGGCCCCTTTGCTTTCTCTTCGTGTTAGTTGTCAAACGGAACACGTGTTTTATCTCATGGTTACACGGAAGTGGACCCTTCCGGTTCTTTGTCTGGTGTATGTGTCCATCCCTTTAAAAGTGGTTGCTTTTGCATGATTTGAGCAGACCCCATCCCATCTGGGTCGAGGAGAGCAGGCCCACTACAATCTGGCGTCGGACCAGACAGCAGCTCCTGTACCTATATGCTAATGAAGTTGTGGAAAACAGCTACGACTTGCCTCATACCTTCGCCAAGCTTTGTCCACTCCACCACACAGAGAGATGCCAACATCAAGTGATGGATGGACTAACTTGCCTGGTGGTCTCCCTGTTGTAGGTGATGGACAAACACCGAGTGACGTGCATCGTCAGCACCAAGTCCCACATCTACACGGCGGGCTGGGGACGGCGAGTTGTCGTGTACTCAGATCTGACCAAGTTCATGGACACGCCACCCCGGGTGTGGCCGCGACGTCACAATGATGACATCAATTCCATGGCTTTCATCGAGCCTGCCATCATAGTGACGGCATCCTATGATGGAGATATCCTTGTCTGCCACGCCAACACTGGCGTCCTTTTTGTTAAGGTAGGGGCCCCTGAAGACAAGCTCCGTTGCTTGCTATACTAAGTGGCTTGCTGGGTGGGTTGATTGAAGACGTAGCAGCTGGGCATTAGGGTGGCAAGTTGTTCGGATAGGTCCTTTGATGGCGGGCTGAATATACTAACTGGCGAAGGCCGGATTAACTAGCTAGCTTAAGAGAGAGAGTCTTCGTGAGTAGCTAAGGCTAGAGTTTTTAGACCGGCTAGCTGAAGGAATTAACAACTGTGAGGTTCGGGGGATAGTTAATTTGTTTGTTGGTTATATAGCAGACTGCTAACATTAAAAATCTGAAGATCACGTTTATTATGTAATGATGACACATGTATATAGATGTACGAATAGATGAACACAAGAACAGAAAGACCACTAGACCAGTGAGTGGATGGATGGATGGATGTATAGATCGACATACGAATGGCCGGACGGAAGAACGAGCAGAAGTCCTGAAAATAGCAGCTGTGCATGCTGTGGTTGCCAAATCGATGAAGTCCCACTTTTCAGACATGCTTAGGCAATGCAGACTGTGACGCGCTGACAGAAGTCCGCGATGTGACCAGAATTTTCTTTGCCCACAGATGAATGCTTACCGTGGCACAGGGATACATGGTCGTCAGCCCTTTGTTCCCTTTGAGGACCCGGTGATGCCTCACCCCAACCTCCCCCCCAACGGCCCCGGATTCGCCAAGGTTTGACGCTATATAGATATCAAATCAGTGTTTTTTCTGGTAGGTCGAAGGCTTCATTTGTCAACCATTTGAGCACACGTATTTCTCAAGAAAGACCCTTCCATTGACATGTTTTTGCAGGGAGATTTTCTTCCTGTTCTGTTTGATGGAGAATGGTCAACTTGCGGATGGATGTTACTATCATAGAAACGGCTTCTTCCATTTTCCCGAAATTCCGTCATAAAAGCACGAATCAGTAAATGCGTATGATAAACAATGTTGTTTTGTGGACAAGCTCTCAGAAATATCCAGCGATTGTATGGCTGAATAGCTCATGGCAAATCTTCGGGCAAGTTTGAAAAGTTTTGGCAAAAACATGGATATGTTCTTTAAAATTTGGTATTACTTAGAGGCCTCTATCGAGAGGTCGAGTTATATTTCTAGCTATATTAACATCGCAATTACCCCCACTTCCAAGATGCATTTCTTATCTTCCTATAAATGCTCTTTCCTTTTATGGCACCCAGCTCTAAATGATGTTTGCTCTTGACGCCTTCATTTCGATCTGTGTTCGTCGAGCTCTTGCCTCTCATACTCTGATCAGTTTTTCTCCGTGCTTCTGCTCTTGCTTTTGGTTGTGCCTCTACTTGTGGTTTTGTGCTTCTCTTGAATCTCCTCCTGCTTCCGCATGTGCATTTTAGACATTTGCTTCTTTCCATACGCTCCTTATCCTATCTTTTCCAAACCATTACTAGCAGCATAGCTGTGACCCCTAATCCACCTAACACTGTCTCATGCAGTAATTCTGTGCCCTAGAGATCATTCAATAGTGTTTGCTCTTGTTATTTCTGTTATACTGTTTTATGCTCTGTTCACCTAGGTCTGGGCTATTATAGCACCGATTCTAAATTTACACTTCCTCTTGGAGTTCATTTCTAAATTCCTATGGTAATAAGATACCATACTTGCACCTTTCAGCCCTGCAGCGTGGCATCTGTCATATATGACAGTGTGCATACTAAACCCAAAGGGGAGACTCTGCGCGTTCTGGATCCGCTGAACAGAGGTTCCTTGAGCTGCCCCTCTGACCACCCACTGATGAGTGTGTACTGCCCGGGGGCCAACTGGACTCCTCCCTCCAAAATCCTCTTTGGTCATCGCATTCAATGGACCTACGAGCAATATGAGAAAATAGCGCGCAAGTTCGAGGCTTCCAACGAATGCATGGTAGTTCTAAAAACTCGCTTCGACAAAATATATGATCCCAAAACTGGTGAGTAAGGCGCGCTGCTTGATTTTCAAGGGTCAAAATCACGAGCTTCGCAAGCCGAGAAAGTGTTAGGTTTGTCGTAGCGGCGTTCTGTGAGATCATATTTTCAGTTTTGTGCCTTCAAAAGAGAATTACTAAATCATCTAGCTAATTCTGCCATTTTCCTCCTTCGAAGGCGAGTTCTAATTGTTGCTTTGCTGGCTCACTCTCTCAATAGACAAAAACTATTCTAGTTATACTAATAAGAATTATGTGCGTCATCGCTGATTTTCTTTTGCTGTTGTTATTACCCCTTTTGTCTTCTCTGTCATACTCTCACAGCTGTTATAAATTGAATTATTGTTTTTGCTGATTATCATGTCGATGTGCCCGTTTTTGCTGGCGAGCACGCGTTTAGTTTGCGTTGATGGAGTGGTCTTGTTTTCGTCAGATCGTAGTCGTAGTCATTAATGTCGCCTTTGTCACCGTCTTTGCTTTATCTCCGCTATTGCCACTTTGTGTATTAAGCCCCGGTCTCAGTGCACTTGCGGATGCAAAGAGGATGTAAAACGTAAAAAAATCTTGCCATCCGTTGGAAACCGTTATGCATCCGTTGTGTACTCATTGCATTCGTGTTTCATACGCTCTATCCATTGAGCATCCGTCCACTGTGATTTCATCCGCGCAAAATGTTTTGAGCTGCTCAAAACTTTTAGAACGGATGAACGTACGATGTAAATCCGCGACACATACGAACAGCAAACGTACTATGTTCGTAAACATCCGTTAAACGTCCGCTGTATCCTCTCTGCATCCTCTGGGGATCCTCGCGACTCGCATCCGCTGCAGGTGAAAACGGAAAGAGAAAGGAAAGATAAGGTACATGGAACGTCTATACATTGTTAGTAGCACGGAAATAGAAAGGATGTAAGCGTATGCATCTCGTATATAAAGTATTCTAAACAGACACAACGTTTGTATCTGGGATGTATCTCGTATATTTAGGATGTCCAGAGTATTTAGAAGGAAAAATTGCGGACTCCCGATATTTTGTATAAAATGGAGGAGAAAATCATCTGGATCTCAGTATGGATCGGGCAGCTGTGGTGTACAGACCTCATCACCCTCGGTCTTGGTCTTCAGCATCATAATTTGTTCTCCACCATGGATGATCAAAGAGTCCATCATTCAACAGCAGAACCACAACCTGTTCAGACTTGTGGAAAGGGCCCTCTTTGCCCATCAATAAAAAATAATAAAATATAAAGAGCAAACTGTGGCCAACTGATCCCATGCCAGACTGTGTTGGTGGACCATCGCATGCTGCTATGGTTACCAACACTTTATTAAGTAAACAAAACATTTCTAAAAGTGATTAGTGCTGTTTATTATGCTTTAACCTTCGTATTCTTTCAAAGTGTGTACCAACACTTTATTAAGTAAACAAAACATTTCTAAAAGTGAACAATGCTGTTTATTATGCCTTAACCTTCGTATTCTTTCAAAGTGTGTACCAACACTTTATTAAGTAAACAAAACATTTCTAAAAGTAAACAATGCCGGTTATTGTATTCTTTCAAACTGTGTACTAACACTAAACAAAACATGTTTAAATGTAAACAATGCTGTTTATTATAGCGTAGGGCCCTACCAGATGAAACATATATATATATATATATATATATATATATATATATATACACATAAACAGCTACAATCAGTATACAAACCATTAGAGGTAGCATCATGCTCCCAAGTGTTCACAACATGTGTTCACAATCACAACTCAACATCAGTCTCTGCAAGTGTTTACATCGCAGTCTGTTGAAGGAAGGCAGCGACCACATCCGGAGCTGTGTCATCTTGGGCTTTTACTGTGGCTGTGGCTTGAGTACTGGTGTGACGCGGCAGTGGGGTGCTTGTCCTCAAGGGTACAGCAGGTTGTGGTGTGGTCAGGACGCCAAAGTTGGTCTCCGAGAGTTGACTCAGTCCCGTGATGTTGAGCGACCCCTCTGGGCTGTAGGAAGGGTTGGGATGAGTGTGTTTGGGCTGTGTGGTCTGCAACTGGGCGAGGAGTGGCGTCTGTGGCGTCCGAAGAACATGGGCCTGGACTGGGTAGTTCTGGTTCTGCTGTGGGAAGTGCTGGTAGTCGTAGCCTTGGTAGGTGAGAGGCTGTTGAAAGCCGTGGAAGGGCTGTGACGTCACCTGGGGTGCAGACCAGGACTGGAGAGGACGAGCTTCAGTAGAGCCTTGAGGGTTATGGAGAAGTGCTGTGATGTTCTTCTTCATCATCTGGTATTCGGCCTCTGGCAGGTCCCTCAGGGGTCTGGCTTACGTAGGTGATAAAGGGCTTCCGGGTCGAGGATGCCCTGTCTAAGTCGACCAGTTGAGAGAGAAGTTCTGTGCTGGTCTTCATTGTGTCCCTGATCTCCAGCAGCACACTGTCGTCCTGGCCCTCCAGTCTGCCTCTCTGCCTGCGTCCTCTGGAGCTGGTGCTGGAGCCGGAGGTGTGGGTTGCTTGGCCTATGATGGTTGCCGCTTGTTCCTCCATTTGTGAGAGCAGGGCGTCAGCCTCTACAGCATCCTCAACTGTCGAAGTGGTGTCTGCTGGGGGGCCCTCTGAAGACACCAGTCCGGACAGGGCAGGTGGCGCCTGGCTTGAAGATGCCTGGCTGTCTGTGGGCTGGCTGAGGGAGAGGGGTATCAGCGGGGCTGCTCCTCGGTGGCGGATCTCACCCTCCAGGAAACTGCATTTGGCCATGACGTACTTCTCCCGGTCAGTGAGCTTGCCGGCGGCCTGCCCAGATTTCTTGAGGTGTAGCTTCCCATACCAGGAGTGCATGTGCTTCCACCATCCTTGAAGTACTTCTGCAGTGTACCCCAGGTTCTCTTCCTTGTCTCTCCAAGCTGCCTGTTTCTTCTTGGTGTCCCGATACAGTCTGTGGCCCTTTCTCTAAAGGTACTCGTTCTCCCTCAGCCATTCCAGCACATCGTCCTCATGCTCTTCGGAAACAGTGTACCGTTTCCTCTCTCCCTTCTTCTTCCCTTGCCTCTTCATCCCTCTCACTGGAGCTTGTTCAGTATCTTCAGGGGCTTCAGCGGGGCCTTCATGTGCTTGAACATCAGGGCCTTCAGTACCTTGTTCAGAGCCTTCTCGGTCTTGAGCATCAGGGCCTTCAGGTTCTTGAACAAAAGGACCTTCAGCAGCAGGACGTTGAGGGACTTGAATGCTTTGGGGCTGGTCCACCACAGCAGCAGCAGCTTCACCATCAGAGTAGGTGTCAGGGGGTGGGGTTGTGGTTCTGGCCTTTTTCACCTTGCCAGGGCTTGAACGAGTATCCAGGGACTTCTGTTTCTTGCCTGACTGACGCACCATGGTTTTGATAAAATATATCGATGTAGCCGCCAGCACGTCTTTCCGCTGTATGCTGACTGCGTGCGTGTTGCATTCTTTTATAACCACGGAGCTGACGCAATTCATACCCCCCGCATGCGCAGTGAACGGTTTGTATCTGATATTCATCCACGCGACCTCCCCTTTGTTTCCGTTAGGCGTACGTGATGCATCCGCTTCATCCGCTATGCATCCGCTCTTTCCGCTATGCGTCTGCTTCGCCATTATCCCCGGTTACCCCTTCGGAGCTGTCATCCACTTTCATCCTCTAGGCATCCTATGAACATCCGTTTAGCATCCCCGCCACATACTACCCA
>JAWQFJ010028856.1:140000-169075 GCA_034096865.1 Theodoxus fluviatilis
CTGCCTCCCTCTTGCTCCTCCTCCTCCTGCTCCTCCTGCTCCTCCTCCTCTTCTCCCTCTTGCTCCCCTCCTGCCTCCTCTTGCCGCCTCCCTGTCCCCTCCTCCTGCTCCTCCTCTCCTGCCTCCTCCTCCTCTCCCTCCTCCTCCCTGCTCCTCCTCTCCCTCCTCCTCCTCCTCCTCCCCTGCTCCCTCCTGCTCCTCCTCCTGCTCCTCCTCATCCTGCCCTCCTCCTCCTGCTCCTCCTCCTCCTGCTCCTCCTGTCCCTCCTCCTCCCTCCTGCCTCCTCCTCTGCTCCTCCTCCCTCCTCCTCTCTCCCTCCTGCTCCCTCCTCTCCCTCTCCTCCTCCCTCCTGCTCCCTCCCTGCCTCCCTCTGCTCCTGCCTCCCTCCTGCCTCCTGCTCCTCCCTGCCTCCCTCCTCTGCCCTCCTGCCCTCCCTGCTCCCTCCTCCTGCTCCCTCTCCCTGCCTCCTCCTGCCCTCCCTGCTCCCTCCCTGCTCCCTCCCTGCTCCCTCCCTGCTCCTTCCTCCTGCTCGCCCTCCCCTGCCCCTCCCTGCCTCCTGCTCTCCCTCCCTGCCCTCGCCCTCCCCTCCCCTCCCCCTCTCCTTGCCCCTCCTGCCCCTCCCTGCCCCTCTCCCTCCCTGCCCCTCTGCTCCCTCCTGCCCTCCCTTGCTCCCCTCCCTGCCCCCTCTTTGCTCGCACTGCTCTTCTCCGCCTCTTCCTTGCTCTCGCACTCCCTGCCCTCCCTGCCCCCCTCTTGCTCGCCCTCACTGCCTCCCTCTTGCTCGCCCTCACTGCCTCTCTCTTGCTCGACATCCCTGCCGACCTCTTGCTCGCCCTCCCTGCCCCCCTCTTGCTCGCCCTCCCTGCCCCCCTTTTGCTCGCCCTCCCTGCCTCCTTCCCCTGCTGCTTGCCCGCCCTCACTTTTGGCTCCCTCCTCTGCTCTTGCTCGACATCCCTGCCGACCTCTTGCTGGCCCTCCCTGCCCGCCTCTTGCTCGCCTTCCCTGCCGCCCTTTTGCTCGCACTCGCTGCCCCCCCTGCTCGCCATCCTTGCCCCCCTTTTGCTCGCCCTCCTGCCTCCCGCCCTCCCCCCCCCCTGCTCGCCCTCCCTGCCCCCCTCTTGCTCGCCCTCCCTGCCTCCCTCTTGCTCGCCCTCCCTGCCCCCCTTGCTCGCCCTCCCTGCCCCCTGCTCGCCCTCCCTGCCCCCATCTTGCTCGCCCTCCCTGCCCTCTTGCTTGCCCTCCCTGCCCCCTCTGTTCCCCTCCGCCCCCTCTTGCTCGCCCCTCCTTCCCTGCCCCCTCGCTCGCCCTCCCTTGCCTCCCTCTTTGCATCGCCCTCGCTAGCCTTGCCCATGCCCCCATACGTTGCTTGCTGCAATTCGTCGTGCCATCCTCCTGTTGCTCAGTTGGCGTGAACCACTTCTCCCCGAACAGAGTCTGTCCGAACAATTTCTGGTCAAAACGATAAACCGCCGTCGTGTAATTTGCATCCATGAGTGTCAGCTGAGGAAATTCTGGAGGTTTTACTCTGATTCAGGAAGCCGAAACCCACCATCCACACCATTTTTGACTCAACGATGCGAAGCAAAAGTGAGTCTATGTTACTCACCCGTGTCGTCCGTGCCGGTGCGTCCGGGCGTTTCCGGAGCGTCCGGGCCGTCCGGGCGTCCGGGCGCCCGTGGAAAAACTTTAACAGTTGGATTTTCCTCGGAGGACTATTAGGTCTATCAACACCCAATTTGGCATGATGGTGTATGATGACAACGCGTCAAAAAACATACATAGTGACTTGACCTTGCTTCAAGGTCAAGGTCGCAGGGGCCATAAATGTTGTCTAAAAAACAGCCATTTTTCACATTTTCCCAATTTTCTCTGAAGTTTTTGAGATTGGATACCTGACCTATATATGGTGTATAGGGCAAAGTAATCCCTATCTTTTGATACCAGTTTGATTGACCTTGCTTCAAGGTCAAGGTCACAGGAGCTCTTTAAAGTTGGATTGTATACATATTTTGAAGTGACCTTGACCCTGAACTATGAAAGATAACTTTTCCAAACTTCATAACACTGTAGTACACATGTTATACTTTCATAATAGGTCACCTGTGTTGTCCGTCCGGGCGTCCAGGCGTCCGTCCGGGCGTCCGGGCAGACCGGGCGTCCGGGCGTCCTTTAATCCGTAAAAAACTTTAACGTTGGATTTTTCTCGGAGACTATTAAGTCTATCAACACCCAATTTGGCATGATAGTGTAGGATGACAAGGCGTACAAAAACATACACAGTGACTTGACCTTGCTTCAAGGTCAAGGTCACAGGAACTCTTTAAAGTTGGATTGTATACATATTTTGAAGTGACCTTGACCCTGAACTATGGAAGATAACTCTTCCAAACTTCATAACATTGTAGTACACATGTTATACTTTCATCATGAGACACATTTGGTCACATATCATCAAGGTCAAGGTCACTTTGACCCTTATGAAATGTGACCAAAATGGGGTAGTGAACCACTAAAAGTGACCATATCTCATGGTAGAAAGTGCCAATAAGCACCATTGTGCTTCCTATGTCTTGAATTAACAGCTTTGTGTTGCATGACCTTGGATGACCTTGACCTTGGGTCAAGGTCACATGTATTTTGGTAGGAAAAATAAGTAAAGCATTTCTTAGTGTATGATGTCATTGCTAGGTGTAGTTGTTTGACCTTGACCTTGAAGGACACCTGTAGGTCAAGGTCATGTAAAGGTCAAGGTCATGTAAAGGTCAAGGTCATGTAAAGGTCAAGGTCAAGCATGTGAGTCGTATGGGTTTTGCCCTTCTTGGTACCGTGTGAGTTTCAAGTTTCAAATCCACCGATAGACGTGGTTTTTTACTAACACAAGGATACGGTATATTTTTAATGTGGAAAAAGTAACCTGCGTCTGAAATTACGCAACAGTCCATTCCATCATTATCCTAAATGTGTCCTAATGATGATGATGATGATGATGATGATGATGATGATGATGATGATGATGATGATGATGATGATGATGATAATGATGATGATATTATATAATAATAATAATAATAATAATAATAATAATAATAATAATAATAATAATAATAATAATAATAATAATAATAATAATAATTAGTATTATTATTGACTCACATGCGAAGCAAAAGTGAGTCTATGTACTCACCCGTTTCGTCCGTCTGGGCGTCCAAAAACTTTCATATTGGATTTTTCTCGGAGACTATTAAGTCTATCAATACCAAATGTGGCATGATGGTGTATGATGACAAGGCCTCAAACATCATACATAGTGACTTGTCATTGCTTCAAGGTCAAGGTCGCAGGGGCCATAAATAATGTCTAAACACAGTCATTTTTCACATTTTCTCAAATTTCTCTGACGTTTTTAAGATTGGATACCTGACCTATATATGGTATATAGGGCAAAGTAAGTCCTATCTTTTGATACCAGTTTGGTTGACCTTGCTTCAAGGTCAAGGTCACAGGAGCTCTTCAAAGTTGGATTGTATACACATTTTGAAGTGACCTTGACCCTGAACTATGGAAGATAACTGTTTTAAACTTAATAATTATGTGGGGCACATGTTATACCTTCATCAGGAGACACATTTGGTCTCATATCATCAAGGGTAAGATCACTTTGACCCTTATGAAATGTGACCAAAATGGGGTAGTGAACCACTAAAAGTGACCATATCTCATGGTAGAAAGTGCCAATAAGCACCATTGTGCTTCCTATGTCTTGAATTAACAGATTTGTGTTGCATGACTTTGGATGACCTTGACCTTGGGTCAAGGTCATATGTATTTTGGTAGGGAAAAAGTGTAAAGCATTTCTTAGTGTTTAATGTCATTGCTAGGTTTAGTTGTTTGACCTTGACCTTGAAGGTCACCTGAAGGTCAAGGTCATATAAAGGTCAAGGTCAATCATGTGAGTCGTACGGGCTTTGCCCTTCTTGTTATTATTATTGACTCACATGCGAAGCAAAAGTGAGTCTATGTACTCAGCCGTGTCGTCCGTCCGTCCGTCCGTCCGTCCGTCCGTCCGTCCGAGCGTAAAAAACTTAAACGTTGGATTTTTCTCAGAGACTATGAAGTCTATCAACACCAAATGTAGCATGATGGTGTATGATGACAAGGCCTCAAACATCATACATAGTGACTTGACCTTGCTTCAAGGTCAAGGTCACAGGAGCCATAAATGTGGTCTCAAAAACAGTCATTTTTTACATTTTCCCAATTTTCTCCTACGTTATTAAGACTGGCGACCTTAGCTACAAGTGGTATATAGGTCAAAGCAAGCCCTATCTTTTGATACCAGTTTGGTTGACCTTGCTTCAAGGTCAAGGTCACAGGAGCTCTTCAAAGTTGGATTGTATACACATTTTGAAGTGACCTTGACCCTGAACTATGGAAGATAACTGTTTCAAACTTAATAATTGTGTGGGGCACATGTTATACCTTTATCATGAGACACATTTGGTCACATATCATCAAGGTCAAGGTCATTTTGACCCTTATGAAATGTGACCAAAATGGGGTAGTGAACCACTAAAAGTGAGTATATCTCATGGTAGAAAGTGCCAATAAGCACCATTGTGCTTCCTATGTCTTGAATTAACAGCTTTGTGTTGCATGACCTTGGATGGCCTTGACCTTGGGTCAAGGTCACATGTATTTTGGTAGGAAAAATGTGTAAAGCAGTTCTTAGTGTATGATGTCATTGGTAGGTTTAGTTGTTTGACCTTGACCTTGAAGGTCACCTGAAGGTCAAGGTCATATAAAGGTCAAGGTCAACCATGTGAGTCGTATGGGCTTTGCCCTTCTTGTTATTATTATTATTATTGTTATTTATTCATAGTAATGATGATGATGATGATGATGATGATGATGATGAGGAGGAGGAGGAGGAGGAGGAGGAGGAGGAGGAGGAGGAGGAGGAGGAGGAGGAGGAGGAGGAGGAGGAGGAGGAGGAGGAGGAGGAGGAGGAGGAGGAGGAGGAGGAGGAGGAAGAAAAAGAGGAAGAGGAGGAGGAGAAGGAGGAGGAGGAATAGGTAGAGGAAGAGGAAGAGGATGGAAGAGGATGGAGGAGGATAGAGGAGGATGGAGGAGGATGGAGGAGGAGTATGGAGGATGGAGGATGGAAGAGGATGGAGGAGGATGGCTGATGGAGGAGGGAGGATGGAGGATAAAGAATGGAGGAGGAGAATGGGGGATGGAGGAGGAGGATGGAGGAGGAGGATGGGGGATGGAGGATGGAGGAGGAGGATGGGGGGTGGAGGAGGAGGATGGGGGATGGAGGAGGAGGATGGAGGAGAAGGATGGGGGAGGTGTATGGAGGAGGAGGATGGATGATGATGATGGAGGAGGAGGATGGAGGAGGAGGATGGAGGAGGATGGAGGATGAGGAGGATGAAGGAGGAGGGATGATGGAGGAGGATGGATGAGGATGGATGATGATGGAGGAGGAGGAGGATGGAGAATGATGATGATGGAGGAGGAAGATGGAAGAGGAGGAGGATGGAGGAGGAGGATGGAGGAGGATGAGGATGGAGGAGGAGGATGGAGGAGGAGGAGAAGGATGGAGGATGAAGATGGAGGAGAATGATGGAGGAGGAGGAGGAGGATGGAGGAGGATGAGGATGCAGGAGGAGGAGGATGGACGATGATGATGGAGGAGGAGGAGGATGGATGGGTAGGATGGAGGGGGAGGATGGAGGGGGAGGATGGTTGGCGCTGGGTGGTGCTTGGTGAACGATGGTGAGAGACGGTAATCGACGGTGATAGACAGCGCTTGGTTGTGTTTAGTGGTGCTTGATGGCGACTGATGGTGAACGATGGTGCTTGATGCTTGGTGGTGGTTGATGCTTGATGGCGGTTCATGGTGCTAAACGGTGCTTGATGGTGCTTGGTACTGCTTGGTGGTGCCTGGTGGTGCTTGATGGTGCCTGGTGGTGCTTTATAGTGCTCGATGGTGGTTGCAGGTACTTGACTGTGCTTGATGATGCTTGATGGTGCTTGGTGGTGCTTGATGGTGCTTGGTGGTGCTTGGTGGTGTTTGACGGTGCTTGTACGTGCTTGTGCTTGATGGCGCATGACGGTGCTTGACTGTGCTTGTACTTAATGTGATTGATAGTTCTTGATGGTGCTTGACGATGCTTAACGGTGCTTGATGGCGCTTGACGGTGCTTGATGGTGATGGTGCTTGATGGTGATTGACGGTGCTTGATGGTGATGGTGCGTGATGGTGGTTGACGGTGCTTGATGGCGCTTGACGCTGCTTGACGGCGCTTGACGCTGCTTGATGGTGCTCGATGGTGCTTAATGGTGCATAATGGTGCTTGCAGATACTTGATGGTGCTTGATGGTGCTTGATGGTGCTCGATGATGATGGTGCTTGATGGTGCTTGCAGATACTTGATGGTGCTTGATGGTGCTTGATGGTGCTCGATAATGATGGTGCTTGATGGTGCTCGATGGTGCTTGTTTCTGCTTGCTGGTGCTTGCTGCTGCTTGATGGCGCTTGACGCTGCTTTATAGTGCTAGATGGTGCTCGATGGTGGTTGCAGGTACTTGACTGTGCTTGATGATGCTTGATGGTGCTCGATGATAATGGTGCTTGATGGTGCTTGGCGGTGCTTGATGGTGCTTGCTGCTGCTTGATGGTGCTTGCTGATAGTTGACGGCGCTTGACGCTGCTTAATATTGTTGGTTGGTACTTGACGGTGGTTGATGGTGCTTGGTAGTGCTTCATTGTACTTTATCTAGATGGTGTTTGATAGTGCTTGATGGTGCTTGAAGGTGATTGATTATTCTTGATGGTGCTTGATGGCATTAGATGGTGTTTGATGGTGATGGTGCTTGATGGTGCTTGACGGTGCTTGATGGTGATTATGCTTGATGGTGCTTGATGGTGCTTGATGGTGATTATGCTTGATGGTGCTTGATGGTGCTTGATATTGCTTGGTGGTGCTTGGTGGTGCTTAGTGGTGCTTGGTGGTGCTTGGTGGTGCTTGGTGGTCCGTGGTGGTGCTTGGTGGTCCGTGGTAGTGCTTGGTGGTGCTTGGTGGTGATTGGTGGTGCTCTATGGTGCTCTATGGTGCTTGGTGGTCCGTGGTGGTGCTTGGTGGTCCGTGGTGGTGCTTGGTGGTGCTTGGTGGTGCTTGGTGGTCCGTGGTGGTGCTTGGTGGTCCGTGGTAGTGCTTGGTGGTGCTTGGTGGTGATTGGTGGTGCTCTATGGTGCTCTATGGTGCTCTATGGTGCTTGGTGGTGCTTGGTGGTGCTTGGTGATGCTTGGTAGTGCTTGGTGGTGCTTGGTGGTGCTTGGTGGTGCTTGGTGGTGCTTGGTGGTGCTTGGTGGTGCTTGGTAGTGCTTGGTGGTGCTTGGTGGTGCTTGGTGGTGCTTGGTGGTGCTCTATGGTGCTCTATGGTGCTTGGTGGTGCTCTATGGTGCTCTATGGTGCTTGGTGGTGCTTGGTGGTGCTCTATGGTGCTTGGTGGTGCTCTATGGTGCTCTATGGTGCTTGGTGGTGCTTGGTGGTGCTTGGTGGTGCTTGGTGGTGCTTGGTGGTGCTTGGTGGTGCTTGGTGGTGCTTGGTGGTGCTTGGTGGTGCTTGGTGGTGCTTGGTGGTGCTTGGTGGTGCTTGGTGATGCTTAATGTTGCTTGGTGGTGCTTTGTGCTGCTTGATGTTTCTTGGTGGTGCATGATAGTGCTTGGTGGTGCTTGGTGGTCCGTGGTAGTGCTTGGTGGTGATGGTGCTTGGTGGTTTGATGGTGCTTGATAGGACTTGGTAGTGCTTGACGGTGATATTACTTGGTGGTGCATGGTTGTGCTTAATGGTGCTTGATAAAGCTTGATAGTGCTTGATGGTGCTTGATACTACTTGATGGTGCTTGATGATGCTTAATAGTGCTTGTTGGTGCTTGGTGGTGCTTGATGGTGTTTGATGGTACATGATGGTGCTTGATAGTGCTTGGTGATGATTGGTGATGCTTGGTGGTGCTTGGAGATGCTTAGTGGTACTTGATGAGGCTTGATGGTGCTTGATGGGGATTGATGATTCTTGATGGTACTGTATGGTGCTTGATGGGGCTTGTTGATGATGGTGATGAAGCTTGATGGTGCTTGATGGTGCTTGATGGTGGTTGATGGTGCTTGATGGTGCTTGATGGTGTTTGGTAGTGCTTGATGGTGCTTGGAAGTTCTTGGTGGTGCTTGATGGTGTTTGGTAGAGCTTGGTGGTGCTTGATAGTTCTTGGTGGTGCTTGGTGGTGCTTGATGGTGCTCTATGGTGCTTGATGGTACTTGGTGGTGCTTGGTGGTGCTTGGTGTTGCTTGGTGGTGCTTGGTAGTGCTTGATGGTGCTTCGTGGTGCTTCGTGGTGCTTGGTGGTGCTTGGTAGTGCTTGGTGGTGCTTGGCGGTGCTTGGTGGTGCTTGGTGGTGCTTGGTGGTGCTTGGTGGTGCTTGGTGGTGCTTGGTTGTTCTTGATGGTGCTTGGTGGTGCTTGGTGGTGCTTGGTGGTGCTTGGTGGTGCTTGGTGGTGCTTGGTGGTGCTTGGTGGTGCTTGGTGGTGTTTGGTGGTGCTTGGTGGTGCTTGGTGGTGCTTGGTAGTGCTTGGTGGTGCTTGGTGGTGCTTGGTGGTGCTTGGTGGTGCTTGGTGGTGCTTGGTGGTGCTTGATGGTGCTTGGTGGTGCTTGGTGGTGCTTAATGGTGCTTGATAGTGCTCTATGGTGCTTGGTGGTGCTCGATGGTGCTTGGTGGTGCTTGGTGGTGCTTGGTGGTGCTTGGTGGTGCTTGATGGTGCTTGGTGGTGCTTGGTGGTGCTTGGTGGTGCTTGATAGTGCTTGATGGTGCTTGGTGGTGCTTGGTGGTGCTTGATGGTGCTTGGTGGTGCTTGGTGGTGCTTGGTGGTGCTTGGTGGTGCTTGATAGTGCTTGATAGTGCTTGATGGTGCTTGGTGGTGCTTGGTGGTGCTTGATAGTGCTTGATAGTGCTTGGTGGTGCTTGGTGGTGCTTGGTGGTGCTTGGTGGAGCTTGATGGTGCTTGGTGGTGCTTGGTGGTGCTTGATGGCACTTGATGGTGCTTGGTGGTGCTTGGTGGTGCTTAATGGTGCTTGGCGGTGCTTGGTGGTGCTTGATAGTGCTTGATGGTGCTTGGTGGTGCTTGGTGGTGCTTGATAGTGCTTGGTGGTGCTTGGTGGTGCTTGATAGTGCTTGATGGTGCTTGGTAGTGCTTGGTGGTGCTTGATAGTGCTTGATGGTGCTTGGTGGTGCTTGGTGGTGCTTGGTGGTGCTCGATGGTGCTTGGTGGTGCTTGGTGGTGCTTGGTGGTGCTTGATGGTGCTTGATGGTGCTTGGTGGTGCTTGGTGGTGCTTGGTGGTGCTTGGTGGTGCTTGGTGGTGCTTGGTGGAGCTTGGTGGTGCTCGATGGTGCTTGGTGGTGCTTGGTGGTGCTTGGTGGTGCTCGATGGTGCTTGGTGGTGCTTGGTGGTGCTTGGTGGTGCTTGATGGTGCTTGGTGGTGCTTGATGGTGCTTGGTGGTGCTTGATGGTGCTTGATGGTGCTTGGTGGTGCTTGATGGTGCTTGGTGGTGCTTGATGGTGCTTGGTAGTGCTTGATGGTTCTTGATGGTGCTTGGTGTTGCTTGATGGTTCTTGGTAGTGCTTGGTGGTGCTTGATGGTGCTTGGTAGTGCTTGGTGGTGCTTGGTGGTGCTTGATGGTTTTTGGTAGTGCTTGGTGGTGCTCGATGGTGCTTGGTGGTGCTTGATGGTGCTTGGTGGTGCTTGATGGTGCTTGGTGGTGCTTGGTGGTGCTTGGTGGTGCTTGGTGGTGCTTGGTGGTGCTTGGTGGTGCTTGGTGGTGCTTGGTGGTGCTTGGTGGTGCTTGGTGGTGCTTGGTGGTGCTTGATGGTGCTTGGTAGTGCTTGATGGTTCTTGATGGTGCTTGGTGTTGCTTGATGGTGCTTGGTAGTGCTTGGTGGTGCTTGATGGTGCTTGGTAGTGCTTGGTGGTGCTTGGTGGTGCTTGGTTGTGCTTGGTGGTGCTTGATGGTGTTTGCTGGTGCTTGATGGTGCTTGTGGTGCTTGGTTGTGCTTGATGGTGCTTGGTGGTGCTTGGTGGTGCTTGGTGGTCCTTGATGGTGCTTGGTGGTGCTTGATGGTGCTTGGTGGTGCTTGGTGGTGCTTGATGGTGCTTGATGGTGCTTGATGGTGCTTGGTAGTGCTTGATGGTGCTTGGTGATGCTTGATAGTGCTTGATGGTGCTCTATGGTGCTTGATGGTTCTTGATGGTGCTTGGTGGTACTTGATGCTTGACAAAGGAGGCCCGAAAAAGAGATACAAAGACTCTCTCAAGAAAGCCCTCATCGCATGCAACATCGATCCCCGACAGTGGACCTCCGTCGCTGCTGACAGAGATGCCATGCGCCACACCATCAATAAAGCCACGGCAGTGTTGGAGAGCTCCCGCAGGATCTCACTAAAGGAGAAGCGCCAGAGGAGAAAAAACCGAGAGGGCGTCATGCTAGACTCTGGCCAGATCTTCCCCTGCGGCCGCTGTGGTCGGGCTTGCCGGTCCCGCATCGGCCTCTACAGCCACCAACGTGTCTGCGGTGGATGCGAACAGCAGCATCGTCTCATCTTCGTTCGCGAAGCAACGCCATAGGTGCTTAATGGTGCTTGGTGGTGCTTGATAGTGCTCTATTGTGCTTGGTGGTGCTTGATGGTGCTTGATAGTGCTCTATGGTGCTTGTTGGTGCTTGGTGGTGCTTGGTAGTGCTTGATGATGCTTGGTGGTGCTTGGTGGTGCTTGGTGGTGCTTGGTGGTGCTTGGTGGTGCTTGATGGTGCTTGGTGGTGCTTGGCGGTGCTTGGTTGTCCTTGATGGTGCTTGGTGGTGCTTGGTGGTGCTTGATGGTGCTTGGTGGTGCTTGGTAGTGCTTGATGGTGCTTGGTGGTGCTTGGTTGTCCTTGATGGTGCTTGGTGGTGCTTGGTGGTGCTTGGTGGTGCTTGATAGTGCTCTATGGTGCTTGGTGGTGCTTGGTGGTGCTTGGTGGTGCTTGTTGGTGCTTGGTGGTGCTTGGTGGTGCTTGGTGGTGCTTGGTGGTGCTTGATGTTGCTTGATAGTGTTCTATGGTGCTTGGTGGTGCTTGGTGGTGCTTGGTGGTGCTTGGTGGTGGTGGTGCTTGGTGGTGCTTGGTGGTGCTTGGTGGTGCTTGGTGGTGCTTGATAGTGCTCTATGGTGCTTGGTGGTGCTTGGTGGTGCTTGGTGGTGCTTGGTGGTGCTTGGTGGTGCTTGGTGGTGCTTGGTGGTGCTTGGTGGTGCTTGGTGGTGCTTGGTGTTGCTTGATGGTGCTCTATGGTGCTGGTTGGTGCTTGGTGGTGCTTGGTGGTGCTTGGTGGTGCTTGGTGGTGCTTGGTGGTGCTTAGTGGTGCTTGGTGGTGCTTGGTGGTGCTTGGTGGTGCTTGGTGGTGCTTGGTGGTGCTTGATGGTGCTTGATGGTGCTTGGTGGTGCTTGGTGGTGCTTGGTGGTGCTTGGTGGTGCTTGGTGGTGCTTGGTGGTGCTTGGTGGTGCTTGGTGGTGCTTGGTGGTGCTTGGTGGTGCTTGGTGGTGCTTGGTGGTGCTTGGTGTTGCTTGATAGTGCTCTATGGTGCTGGTTGGTGCTTGGTGGTGCTTGATGGTGCTTGGTGGTGCTTGGTGGTGCTTAGTGGTGCTTGGTGGTGCTTGGTGGTGCTTGGTGGTGCTTGGTGGTGCTTGGTGGTGCTTGATGGTGCTTGATGGTGCTTGGTGGTGCTTGGTGGTGCTTGGTGGTGCTTGGTGGTGCTTGGTGGTGCTTGGTGGTGCTTGGTGGTGCTTGGTGGTGCTTGGTGGTGCTTGGTGGTGCTTGGTGGTGCGTGGTGGTGCTTGGTGGTGCTTGGTGGTGCTTGGTGGTGCTTGATGGTGCTTGTTGGTGCTTGACGGTGCATAATTGTGCTTGATGGTGCTTGGTGATGCTTGATGTGCTTGATGGTGCTTGTAGGTGCTCGATGGTACTTTATGATAGTTGATTGGTTCTTGATGGTGCTTGATGGTGCTTGATGGTGCTTGATGGTGCTTGGTGGTGCTTGATGGTGCTTGATGGTACTTGATGGTGCCTGATGGTGCTTGGTATTGCTTGATGGTGCTTAATGATGCTTGGTGATGCTTGATGGTGCTAGGTGGTGTTTGGTGGTGCTTGATAGTGCTTGTAGGTGTTTGATGGTGCTTGCTGGTGCTTGATGGTGCTTGATTGTCCTTGATGGTGCTTGGTGGTGCTTGACGGTGCTTAATGATGCTTGATGGTGCTTGATGGTGCTTGATGATGCTTGGTAATGCTTGATGGTGCTTGGTGGTGCTTGGTTGTGCTTGGTGGCGCTTGACGGTGCTTGGTGGTACTTGATTGTGCTTTATGGTGCTTGGTGGTGCTTTATGGTGCTTAATGGTGCTTGATGGTACTTGGTGGTGCTTGATGGTGCTTGATGGTACTTGATTGTGCTTCATGGTGCTTGGTGGTGCTTGGTGGTGCATAATGGTGCTTGATGGTGCTTGGTGGTGCTTGATGGTGCTTGATGGTGCTTGTATTTGCTTGATGGTGCTTGATGATAGTTGATTGGTTCTTGTTGGTGCTTGATGGTGCTTAAATGTGGTTGATAGTGATTGGTTGTGCTTGGTGGTGCTTGATGATACTTGATGGTGCCTGATGGTGCTTGGTAGTGCTTGATAGCTTTTAATGATGCTTGGTAATGTTTGATGGTGCTTGGTGGTGTTTATTGGTGCTTGATGGTGCTTGTAGGTGTTTCATGGTGCTTGGTGGTGCTTGATGGTACTTGGTGATGCTTGATGGTCCTTCGTAGTAATTGAAGGTACCTGATGGTGCTTGAAGGTGTTTGATTGTCCTTGATGGTGCTTGGTGGTGCTTGGTGGTGCTTGGTGGTGCTTGACGGTGCTTGACGGTGCTTGGTGGTGCTTGGTGGTGCTTGATGGTTTTTGATGGTGCTTGATGTTGCTTGATGGTCCGTGGTAGTGCTTGATGGTGCTTGATGGTGCTTGGTGGTGCTTGATGGTGCTTGGTGGTTGTCGCGAGCAGGTTGCTAGGGTTGAGAAGTTAGTGTTCGTGTGGTGAGTACGTGTGTGCGCACGCGTGTTGTGTGATGCGGTTGAAGCGCGTTAGCGCGCTCCTCGTCCGTGCATTTTCCCGTGGAGCGTGATATTTGAGGTGGTGAGTGAGCTCTGCGCGTTTTCGCACGGGAATTTGGGGAACGGAAGAGTTTGCAGGGTGATGCTCACGTTTTCTTTTGAAGGTGAGGGTTTTGAAGTGGCAGTCGCTGTTTTGTGAGCGCGGAAGCAACCTCGCTTGTGTGAGGGTTGCGGAATTGTGGTGTGACTACTGTCAACCCAGTGCGTGGCGTGGCTTCTGTCAGCCCGGAATAGTTAGACTATATTGTCTTTGTCGGTGTAGACCGAAGGAAATCGTCACCAGGGGAAGGGCCGTGTTCTTCCAAGTGAGTATTCGTTGTGTGTAAATGTCTTTGTGTAAGTTTTCACTAGGTTGTGAGTTTGCTGGTTTAGGGGTGGGTGGGAAAGTTGAGATAGGTAATAGAATTTCCGAACTGTGGTTTTGACGTTCATTCATTGGTTGGTTTCCACCTCGCATCATTTAAAATCGTTCATGGTTCATGGTAGGATTGCTGTTTGATTTGCTTTATGTGATTAAAAGTTAAGATTGCTTGGAATGTGCCTAGTTTGTGGAAGGGCTAAGACAGTGTCTTGAATTGGTACCGTCATGTTTGTAACGGGGTTGAGTTGTGATTTGTGAGCTATATATTATGCTATAGTTGCTAATTCTGGCCATTTAGGCCTGGGTGTTTTTTATTCCGTTTGCATGTTCCACGTCCTGCGTCCTCCAAGGTCTTTGATGCTCCCCATTGATGTCGGCATCGTCCAGAGTCTTCACTGTTCATCATCGCCGTCGTCATCGTCCAGGGGCCAGCCGCTCCTCATCGCTGTCATCATCATCCAACGTTCCCTGTGCCACTCGTCACCCTGAGCTCGTCTGATCAGGGGAGGTCCGACGGTCGTGGGCACGTTGTTTCCCTCCGTTCCCCGTTCTGCGGCTTGTCGCAGAGGGAGGCCATGAGACAGTGGGGGTCGGCTGTAGTGGTTTGGTGCTGACGTGAGAGACAGTGTTGGACAGTCGGGGTGTTGTGTGAGGACGGGCAAGTGACGGCGTTGGACAGTCGTGGGGAAAGTTGCCCGGCGTGAGAGAGTCCGCTGTTTGAGCAACCGTTTTTGTTGTTGTGGGGTTTGGGGGACTGTGGGGTGTTGTTGTGGCTCAGTCCGTGGCCAACCGTTGGGTTTTGTGTGATTTGTGGGGAATGTATTTTCACATGTGTTTGGGTAAGGATGTGCGGGTAGTATTGTTTCATCTTTTCATTGTTAGATTGCATAAGTGTGAGTCATCAATCATTTATTATTATTGCCATCCATCATTTTCACCTCCTTTCATTCATTCTGCGGGTTTGTTGAAGTATAATTAAATTCTTATTGGTTAAATAATAGTTTTGAGTTCCTGACTTCCTCTGCATGAGAGGGTAAGGTCCCACCCAGCGGGTGTGGGCGCGACAGTGGTGCTTGATGGTGCTTGGTAGTGCTTGATGGTGCGTAATGGTACTTGATGGTGCTTGGTGGTGCTTGGTGGTGCTTGGTGGTGCTTGGTGGTGCTTGGTGGTGCTTGGTGGTACTTGGTGGTTCTTGGTGGTGCTTGTTGGTACTTGGTGGTGCTTGATGGTGCTTAATGGTACTTGATGGTGCTTGATGGTGTTATTAAGTGCTTGGTAGTGCTTGATGGCACTTGGTGATGCTTGAAGGTCCTTCGTAGTAATTGAAGGTGCCTGATGATGCTTGAAGGTGCTTGCTTGTCCTTGGTGGTGCTCGGTGGTGCTCGGTGGTGCTCGGTGGTGCTCGGTGGTGCTCGGTGGTGCTCGGTGGTGCTCGGTGGTGCTCGGTGGTGCTCGGTGGTGCTCGGTGGTGCTCGGTGGTGCTCGGTGGTGCTCGGTGGTGCTCGGTGGTGCTCGGTGGTGCTCGGTGGTGCTCGGTGGTGCTTGATAGTGCTCTATGGTGCTTGGTGGTGCTTGATGGTGCTTGATGGTGCCTGATGGTGCCTGATGGTGCCTGATGGTGCCTGATGGTGCCTGATGGTGCCTGATGGTGCCTGATGGTGCCTGGTGGTGCCTGGTGGTGCCTGGTGGTGCCTGGTGGTGCCTGGTGGTGCTTGGTGGTGCTTGACGGTCCTTGGTGGTGCTTGGCGGTGCTTGGCGGTGCTTGGCGGTGCTTGGCGGTCCGTGGCGGTGCTTGGCGGTGCTTGGCGGTCCTTGGCGGTGCATGGCGGTGCTTGGCGGTCCGTGGCGGTGCTTGGCGGTGCTTGGTGGTGCTTGGTGGTGCTTGGTGGTGCTTGATGGCACTTGGTGGTGCTTGGTGGTGCTTGGTGGTGCTTGATGGTGCTTGATGGTGGTTGATGGTGGTTGATGGTACTTGATGGTACTTGATGGTGCTTGATGGTGCTTGATGGTGCTTGATTATGATTGGTGGTGCTCGGTGGTGCTTGGTGGTGCTTGGTGGTGCTTGGTAATGCTTGACGGTGCTAGTGCCTGATCGTGCTTGATAGTGCTTGGTGGTGCTTGTACTTGATGGTGCTTGAAGGTGCTTGATAGTACTTGGTGGCACTTAATGGTGCTTGATGGTGCTTGATAGTGCTTGATTGTGTTTGATAGTGCTTGATTGTGTTTGATGGTATTTGATGGTTCTTGATGGTACTTGATGGTGCTTGATGGTGCTTGATAGTGCTTGATTGTGTTTGATGGTATTTGATGGTTCTTGATGGTGCTTGATGGTGCTTGATAGTGCTTGATTGTGTTTGATGGTATTTGATAGTTCTTGATGGTATTTGATGGTTCTTGATGGTGCTTAATGGTGCTTGATGGTGCTTGATAGTGCTTGATTGTGTTTGATGGTATTTGATGGTGCTTGGTGTTACTTGATGGTGCTTGATGGTGCTTGATGGTTCTTGATGGTTCTTGATGGTACTTGATGGTGCTTGATGGGGTTTGGTGGTGCTTGATGGTGCTTGATTGTGTTTGGTGGTGCTTGATGGTGCTTGATGATGTTAGGTGGTGCTTGATGGTGCTTGATGGTGCATGATGGATTTTGGGCGTGCTTGAAAATGCTTGGTGGTGCTTGATATTGTTTGTGCTTAGTGGTGCTTGATGGTGCTTGATGGTGTTGGCGTTGCTTTTGTTTGATGGTGCTTGGTGGAGCTCAATAGTGCTTGGTGGTGCTTGGTGGTGCTTTTGGTTGATGGTGCTTGGTGGTGCTCAATAGTGCTTGATGGTGTTTGGTGGTGCTTCGTGACGCTTGATGGTTCTTGATGGTGCTTGATGGGGTTTGGTGGTGCTTGATGGTGCTTGGTGGTGCTTTTGTTTGATGATGCTTGGTGGTGCTCAATAGTGCTTGGTGGTGCTTGGTGGTGCTTTTGTTTGATGGTGCTTGGTGGTGCTCAATAGTGCTTGATGGTGTTTGGTGGTGCTTCGTGACGCTTGATGGTGCTTGATGGTACTTGATGGTGCTTGATGGGGTTTGGTGGTGCTTGATGGTGCTTGATTGTGTTTGGTGGTGCTTGATGGTGCTTGATGATGTTAGGTGGTGCTTGATGGTGCTTGATGGTGTTTGATGATGCTTGGTGACGCTTGATGGTGCTTGGTGGTGCTTGATGGTGCTTGATGGTGCTTGATGACGCTTGATGACGCTTGATGACGCTTGATGGTGCTTGATGGTGCTTGATGACGCTTGATGACGCTTGATGACGCTTGATGGTACTTGATGGTGCTTGATGGTACTTGGTGGTGCTTTTGTTTGATGGTGCTTGATGGTGCTTGATGGTGCTTGATGGTACTTGATGGTGCTTGATGGTACTTGATAGTGCATGATGGGGCTTGATGGTGCTTGATGACGCTTGATGGGGCTTGATGGTGCTTGATGACGCTTGATGACGCTTGATGGTGCTTGATGGTGCTTGATGACGCTTGATGACGCTTGATGACGCTTGATGGTACTTGATGGTGCTTGATGGTACTTGGTGGTGCTTTTGTTTGATGGTGCTTGATGGTGCTTGATGGTGCTTGATGGTGCTTGATGATGCTTGATGACGCTTGACGGTGCTTGATGACGCTTGATGGTGCTTGATGACGCTTGATGGTGCTTGATGGTGCTTGATGGTACTTGATGGTGCTTGATGGTACTTGGTGGTGCTTTTGTTTGATGGTGCTTGATGGTACTTGATGGTGCTTGATGGTACTTGATAGTGCTTGATGGTGCTTGATGGTGCTTGATGGTACTTGATGGTACTTGATGGGACTTGATGGTGCTTGATGGTGCTTGATGGTACTTGATGGTACTTGATGGGACTTGATGGTACTTGATGGTGCTTGATGGTACTTGATAGTGCTTGATGGTGCTTGATGGTGCTTGATGGTACTTGATGGTACTTGATGGGACTTGATGGTACTTGGTGGTGCTTTTGTTTGATGGTGCTTGATGGTACTTGATGGTGCTTGATGGTACTTGATGGTACTTGATGGTGCTTGATGGTGCTTGATGGTGCTTGATGGTACTTGATGGGACTTGATGGTGCTTGATGGTGTTTGGTGATGCTTGGTGACGCTTGATGGTGCTTGATGGTGCTTGGCGGTGCTTGATGGTGCTTGATGGTGCTTGATGGTGCTTGATGGCGCTTGATGACGCTTGATGGCGCTTGATGGCGCTTGATGACGCTTGATGACGCTTGATGGCGCTTGATGACGCTTGATGGCGCTTGATGGCGCTTGATGGCGCTTGATGACGCTTGATGGCGCTTGATGACGCTTGATGACGCTTGATGACGCTTGATGGCGCTTGATGGCGCTTGATGACGCTTGATGACGCTTGATGGCGCTTGATGACGCTTGATGGTGCTTGATGACGCTTGATGGTGCTTGATGACGCTTGATGGTAGTTGATGGTAGTTGATGGTAGTTGATGGTGCTTGATGGTACTTGATGGTACTTGATGACGCTTGATGACGCTTGATAGTGCTTGATGGTGCTTGATGGTGCTTGATGACGCTTGATGACGCTTGATGACGCTTGATGACGCTTGATGGTGCTTGATGGTACTTGATGGTACTTGATGGTACTTGATGACGCTTGTTGACGCTTGGTGGTACTTGATGTACTTGATGGTACTTGATGACGCTTGATGACGCTTGGTAGTACTTGATGGTACTTGATGGGACTTGATGGTACTTGGTGGTACTTGATGGTACTTGATGACGCTTGATGGCGCTTGATGGTACTTGATGGTGCTTCATGGTACTTGATGGTACTTGATGACGCTTGATGACGTTTGGTAGTACTTGATGGTACTTGATGGGACTTGATGGTACTTGGTGGTACTTGATGGTACTTGATGGTACTTGATGACGCTTGATGACGCTTGGTGGTACTTGATTGTACTTGATGGTACTTGATGACGCTTGATGACGCTTGGTAGTACTTGATGGTACTTGATGGGACTTGATGGTACTTGGTGGTGCTTGATGGTGCTTGATGGTGCTTGATGACGCTTGATGACGCTTGGTGGTGCTTGGTGGTGCTTGGTGGTGCTTGGTGGTGCTTGGTGGTGCTTGGTGGTGCTTGGTGGTGCTTGGTGGTGCTTGGTTGTGCTTGTCAATGTTTTGTGATGCTTGGTGGTGCTTGTCGATGTTTCGTGGTGCTTGGTGGTGCTTGGTGGTACTTGATGGTGCTTGTACTTGATGGTGCTTGTCGATGTTTCGTGGTGCTTGGTGGTGCTTGTCGATGTTTCGTGGTGCTTGGTGGTGCTTGTCGATGTTTCGTGGTGCTTGGTGGTGCTTGGTGGTGCTTGGTGGTGCTTGGTGGTGCTTGTCGATGTTTCGTGGTGCTTGGTGGTGCTTGGTGGTGCTTGGTGGTGCTTGGTGGTGCTTGGTGGTGCTTGTCGATGTTTCGTGGTGCTTGGTGATGCTTGTCGATGTTTCGTGGTGCTTGGTGGTGCTTGTCGATGTTTCGTGGTGCTTGGTGGTGCTTGGTGGTGCTTGGTGGTGCTTGGTGGTGCTTGTCGATGTTTCGTGGTGCTTGGTGGTGCTTGGTGGTGCTTGTCGATGTTTCGTGGTGCTTGGTGGTGCTTGGTGTTGCTTGGTGGTGCTTGGTGGTGATTGTCGATATTTTGTGGTGCTTGGTGGTGCTTGGTGGTTCTTGGTGGTGCTTGGTGGTGCGTGGTGGTGCTTGGTGGTGCTTGGTGGTGCTTGGTGGTGCTTGGTGGTGCTTGTCGATGTTTCGTGGTGCTTGGTGGTGCTTGTCGATGTTTGGTGGTGCTTGGTGGTGCTTGGTGGTGCTTGTCGATGTTTCGTGGTGCTTGGTGGTGCTTGGTGGTGCTTGTCGATGTTTCGTGGTGCTTGGTGGTGCTTGGTGGTGCTTGGTGGTGCTTGGTGGTGATTGTCGATATTTTGTGGTGCTTGGTGGTGCTTGGTGGTTCTTGGTGGTGCTTGGTGGTGCGTGGTGGTGCGTGGTGTTGCGTGGTGGTGCTTGGTGGTGCTTGGTGGTGCTTGGTGGTGCTTGGTGGTGCTTGTCGATGTTTCGTGGTGCTTGGTGGTGCTTGTCGATGTTTCGTGGTGCTTGGTGGTGCTTGTCGATGTTTCGTGGTGCTTGGTGGTGCTTGGTGATGCTTGTCGATGTTTCGTGGTGCTTGGTGGTGCTTGGTGGTGCTTGTCGATGTTTCGTGGTGCTTGGTGGTGCTTGGTGGTGCTTGGTGGTGATTGTCGATATTTTGTGGTGCTTGGTGGTGCTTGGTGGTTCTTGGTGGTGCTTGGTGGTGCGTGGTGGTGCGTGGTGTTGCGTGGTGGTGCTTGGTGGTGCTTGGTGGTGCTTGGTGGTGCTTGGTGGTGCTTGTCGATGTTTCGTGGTGCTTGGTGGTGCTTGGTGGTGCTTGTCGATGTTTCGTGGTGCTTGGTGGTGCTTGTCGATGTTTCGTGGTGCTTGGTGGTGCTTGGTGGTACTTGATGGTGCTTGTACTTGATGGTGCTTGTACTTGATGGTGCTTGTACGTGATGGTGCTTGTACTTGATGGTGCTTGTACTTGATGGTGCTTGTACTTGATGGTGCTTGTACTTGATGGTGCTTGTACTTGATGGTGCTTGATGGTGCTTGTACTTGATGGTGCTTGTACTTGATGGTGCTTGTACTTGATGGTGCTTGTACTTGATGGTGCTTGTACTTGATGGTGCTTGATGGTGCTTGACGGTACTTGACGGTGTATGAAGTCGCATAACGATGTTTGGTGGTGCTTTATTGAGCTTGTCCATGCTTGATGATGCTTGATGGTGCTTGTCGATGTTTTGTGGTGCTTTGTGGTGCTTGATGGTGCTTGGTGGTGCTTGTCGATGTTTGATGGTGCTTGGTGGTGGTTGAGAGTGCTTGTACTTGATGTTGCTTGTACTTGATGGTGCTTGATGGTGCGTGGTGGTGCTTGATGGTGCTTGATGGTGCTTGGTGGTGCTTGATGGTGCTTGATGGTGCTTGGACTTGATAGTGCTTGATGGTGCTTGATGGTACTTGATGGTGTTTGTACTTGATAGTGCTTGATGGTACTTGATGGTACTTGATGATGTTTGTACTTGATAGTGCTTGATGGTACTTGATGGTGCTTGTACTTGATGGTACTTGATAGTAGTTAATGGTACTGGACGGTGCTTGATGGTACTTGATGGTGCTTGATGAGATTTGATGGTGCTTGATGGTACTTAATGGTACTTGAAGGTGCTTGATGGTACTGGACGGTGCTTGATGTTACTTGATGGTGCTTAATGGTACTTGATGGTACTTGATGAAATTTGATGGTGCTTGATGGTACTTAATGGTACTTGAAGGTGCTTGATGGTACTGGACGGTACTTGATGTTACTTGATAGTGCTTGATGGTGCTTGATGGTACTTGATGAGATTTGATGGTGCTTGATGGTACTTAATGGTACTTGAAGGTGCTTGATGGTACTGGACGGTACTTGATGTTACTTGATAGTGCTTGATGGTGCTTGATGGTACTTGATGAGATTTGATGGTGCTTGATGGTACTTAATGGTACTTGAAGGTGCTTGATGGTACTGGACGGTACTTGATGTTACTTGATAGTGCTTGATGGTGCTTGATGGTACTTGATGAGATTTGATAGTGCTTGATGGTACTTGATGGTACTTGATGAGATTTGATGGTGCTTGATGGTACTTGATGGTACTTGATGTTACTTGATAGTGCTTGATGGTGCTTGATGGTACTTGATGAGATTTGATGGTGCTTGATGGTACTTAATGGTACTTGAAGGTGCTTGATGGTACTGGACGGTACTTGATGTTACTTGATAGTGCTTGATGGTGCTTGATGGTACTTGATGAGATTTGATGGTGCTTGATGGTACTTAATGGTACTTGAAGGTGCTTGATGGTACTGGACGGTACTTGATGTTACTTGATAGTGCTTGATGGTGCTTGATGGTACTTGATGGTACTTGATGAAATTTGATGGTGCTTGATGGTACTTAATGGTACTTGAAGGTGCTTGATGGTACTGGACGGTACTTGATGTTACTTGATGTTACTTGATAGTGCTTGATGGTGCTTGATGGTACTTGATGAGATTTGATGGTGCTTGATGGTACTTAATGGTACTTGAAGGTGCTTGATGGTACTGGACGGTACTTGATGTTACTTGATAGTGCTTGATGGTACTTAATGGTACTTGAAGGTGCTTGATGGTACTGGACGGTACTAATGGTACTTAATGATACTTGAAGGTGCTTGGCGGTGCATGGCGGCGCCTGACGACGATTGACGATTATGATAATTGCGACGAAGAAGAAGACGAAGAAGAGGAAAAAGAAGAAAAGGAAGAGGAAAAGGGAAATAGACGACAGAATTGAGAAGAAGGCAAAAGAAAAAAGAATAAACACGACGACGACGATGATGTTGGTGGTTGTGTTGATGATGGTGGTGGTGATGGTGATGGTGGTGATGATGATGATGATGATGATGATGATGATGATGATGATGATGATGATGATGATGATGATGATGATGATGATGATGATGATGATGATGATGATGATGATGATGATGATGAAGACGACGTCGACGTCGACGATGACGATGACGATGATGATGAGGAGGAGGATGTTGATGATGAGGAGGATGTTGATGATGATGATGATGATGATGATGATTATGATGTTTTCAATTCATGCTCAAATACATGAACATTCCTAATAGGGAATTTTACCCTGGTCGCTACTGTGCAGCGCCCAATATCCGATTTTACTCCTCAATAGGAGAGGCAATGCTGGTTAAGTACCTTGCCCAAGGATGTAACCCTAGGATCCATGCATAACTGAACACTGCGCAAGCTTGTCGCAAATCGAGCGTCTTAACCACCCCACTGTTAGAGGAAGAAACCTTTTGTGTTGCGACACGGGAATGGTAATATATAATACTTGCAAACGAATCCGTGCTATGCATTTTCAATGGTCATGGAGAGAACCCCTGTAGTGTGAGCTAGGAACAAGTAAAGTTGCCCATTCTCAGTAAACTTGGGTTGCAAACAGAGTATTTTCTAAATACTTGATAAAGTATTTATCTCCAAAATTCCCGTTTCCAATATGTACATTTACTTGAATATATTTAAACAGACATATATTATCAGTCACTGCACGTAGTATGATAATTTTAGTTCCACTTTTAAGTAAATTGATTTTCCTTTGACATTATAAAAGAATCTTCAACTCTCGATTGCTGTCGGACTGACTCAAATTGGAAGGTCTGGTCGCACATTGTGATTTCATTTTAACATGTATCAGTCACATAAAAGTGGGTACTCAGAACACTGATCTGTATTGAAAAGCGCATGCTTGCTCTAAGAGTGTATTTGGGTGTGCTCTTTCTGCGGGTACTGTTCAGGCTGAAAAGCTCATTCATTCTTGTGGAGATACTTCAATACGCTAACATGAGTCTATTCCCGGAAAATCTCTCTCGCTTATTCAAGAGGCGATCATATTCCACAACTGCATTTCGTTACTGCTATTACGTCCCTACCAGAGAATTCACTCGTGCGCCTCAAAGGAACTTCATAACAACTCTTGGAAACGCAGAAAGTTGGCACGCTCTATTGCAACGTCAGGGTCTGTGCACACCAAGGTTGCTTGACCAGGCTGATGTCAGAAAGTAAAAAAGCATCGCTATAATCAGTCAAGCCTCTCTCTCTCTCTCTCTCTCTCTCTCTCTCTTTCTCTCTCTCTTTCTCTCTCTCTTTCTCTTTCTCTCTCTCTCTCTTTCTCTCTCTCTCTCACGTTAGATTAATACGCAATCAGGATCACAGATACAACCTTATCTTAGTGATGCCCATTGTCCTGAGACACATTGATTGATTAATTGAGAGAGAGAGAGAGAAAGAGAGAGAGAGAGAGAGAGAGAGAGAGAGAGAGAGAGAGAATGCGAATTAGAGGTAGAAGGGGGAGGGGGAGGGGAAGAGAACTAAACTGAACTGATTATTTATTCAGAGGCCTACAACCCGTGGAACTACATATATATATATATATATATATTACAAATTCATAAATGTGGCACAAACACACACACACACACACAAACACACACACACACACACACACACATACAGAGAGAGAGAGAGAGAGAGAGAGAGAGAGAGAGCGCAACTAACAGTCACATGCGCGCACACATACACGTGCGTGCACACACATGCAAAATCACACGCACGCACACACACATACACGCACATGCACGTACGCGCACACGCACACACACACACACATATATACACGCACACACACACACACACACACACACACACACATATACACACACACAGGCACGCACACTAGAGGAACATTTAGAACCACTGAGTGTACCTCTTTAAGTCATTTCACCGGAGCACTGACGACCACAGCACAGACAGCGTCTGACACAATTCTTTCTACCTTTCCAGCTTAATAAAAGGCGACACGCTACCCTACTGGCGTCGGGTGCTGCAGTACATTTACCAGACTAAGAAGGACGGGTATGCCCCCTTCCCCAACATGAAATTCTTCTCCTCCAAGGACAACGTGGAAGCGATGATCACCAAGTACTGGATCCCTCTAGAGATTAAGCCCAGTGACGAAGACATCGTAGCAGCGGACGAACTTCTGGCTGGCAAGGAGTCCAAGGGCAACATTCTGAGGAAGTTATTTGAGAGGAGGCGGTCAAACAAGCGACCCCCTCAGCTTCCCCCGATGCTCCAGAATCCGGGTGACGTAAGACCAACAAGGGTGGACGGTTGTGTGCTGCTCGTGGCGTTCGCTGAGGGAGTGAGACGTGTGTGTTTGGTGATGACAAGGAAAGCGGACGGATTATGACTAGACTGTTTGGTCCCAGCGTGGGTTGCGTTTGATGAGTACGGTGTATGACACGGGTGCCTGCGGAAATGACTGTGTTGATCTCAGGTTTTGTGTGAGATCTGAAGGCTGGCGACGACAGACATCACAAGGAGAGTGAACCGTATGTCGTGACTGCCTGGAGAAAGCGCTAAAGCACTGAGTTTCGAGAGGCAAATGACTGGATGACATTACGTGATGTTTTAATGTTTAAAGATTTAGTGATTGCAGAATATGAACACTGTTTTGTTCATTGAAGTATGTGAATGGCCAGAGAATGAATTGTATAAGATTTGTGTACAGTCATGGTGCTCTAACAACTTGCTGCACGCATAATTCAGACTGCACGCATGGACGTCTGAACAAATTTTGTACGAGGCATCCATACTTTGAGTGTGTGAGGTAACACTGCACACAGTATGCGTGATGCTAGAAGTGAATAACCGAAGAAATATTCTACACTGTTGTCTGTTTTGAGATCTGAATACTGTGAGTGTTGCACTAATCTTGCAAGCGTAGTAGAAACACTGGATATCATACACATGCTTCTGTTATGAGACAGCAATAGCTGGGAAAACCCCTCTGTCCTTTCTGTATGTAATTGTTAAGTGAATCGTACCAGAATCCATTGTCGTTGTGCATTTTTGACTCACATGCGAAGCAAAAGTGAGTCTATGTACTCACCCTTTTTGTCTGTCTGGGCGTCCGGGCGTCCGAAAACTTTAACGTTGGATTTTTCTCGGAGACTATTAAGTCTATCAATACCAAATGTGGCATGATGGTGTATGATGACAAGGCCTCAAAAAACATACATAGTGACTTAACCTTGCTTCAAGGTCAAGGTCGCAGGGGCCATAAATGTTGTCTAAAAACAGTCATTTTTCACATTTTCTCACTTTTCTCTGAAGTTTTTGAGATTGGATACCTCACCTATATATGGTATATAGGGCAAAGTAATCCCTATCGTTTGATACCAGTTTGGTGGACCTTGCTTCAAGGTCACAGGAGCTCTTCAAAGTTGGATTGTATACATATTTTGAAGTGACCCTGACCCTGAACTATGGAAGATAACTGTTTCAAACTTAATAATTATGTGGGGCACATGTTATAATTTCATCATGAGACACATTCGGTCACATATCATCAAGGTCAAGGTCACTTTGACCCTTATGAAATGTGACCAAAATGGGGTAGTGAACCACTAAAAGTGACCATATCTCATGGTAGAAAGTGCCAATAATCACCATTGTGCTTCCTATGTCTTGAATTAACAGCTTTGTGTTGCATGACCTTTGATGACCTTGACCTTGGGTCAAGGTCACATGTATTTTGGTAGGAAATATGTGTAAAGCATTTCTTAGTGTATGATGTCATTGGTAGGTTTAGTTGTTTGACCTTGACCGTGAAGGTCACCTGAAGGTCAAGGTCATATAAAGGTCAAGGTCAAGCATGTGAGCCGTATGGGCTTTGCCCTTCTTGTTATGTATTGATAAAAATGGTTGTTTATCAACGATGTGGCCTTAGAGAACCTACAATGCTGATAGACCCTTAAACCTCATCCTTCCTTCCTCCCTCCCTCCCTTCCCTTCTTTCCTTCCTTTTCAGTAAATAGAGGAAGTGGAGACAGTTGTTTTCCTTTATTACACTACGATGGAATCGTAAGGAGAGTGACTGCTCTTTTACGCGAGGCGTTACTTGATTTATGTGACTCAGAAACCCAGCCTTTTGTTGTATGTGGTGAATTTTAGGGAAAGGCAAACTGTCATACATGCAGCCAATCGATCCATGACTACTACACCGTTGTTTGATTCTTCTCCAGACACAGATCTACCACGCACTCAAGTGCCACGACATCGCCAAACTGTCTCCTCTTCAGACGCCAGTCATTGTGGAGGAGCTGATGCGACACACTTCCGTCGCCTTGGGTAAATCCCAGAACCAGCAGTCCAAAAAGAAGAATATACTCAGGTCCAAGCAGAGCCGGAGCAAGCAGGCGCTGGAACGAACCACCAGTCCACTGGGCAACCTAGACATGGCAGACCCGTACCACTCTGTCACTTCCAAGGTCCCCAGCATGATTGACATCAACGTAAACGCTCCGGATTCGCAGCTCGAGCCGGCGGCGATGGGTGACGGCATCCCCCGGGTGGCGTCGTTCCTTAACACGAAGCAGCAACCCAGTGCTGCGCCCTCGAGGGCCCCCTCCAAGCCTCGCCGGCCTGTAGTCAAGGCGCGCTCTACAGACAATATCGGGTTCCGGAATAAGACAAGGTGACTGCCCGGTACTCTCGCGCGCTGCAACGATGGATAGCTATCGTCTCGTGTTGGATTTGGCTTGGGTATTGCATGGGTTACAAAAAAAGTATTCTTTAATTTGAAAAAGAAAAAAAAGCTTTCTTTAGGACTACGATGTATTTCAAAAGTTGTGTATACCAAGGAAACGTCGAACATCAAAATGCATGTAGAATTTATATGTCAAGCTGCCGCAAGAGAGGGATGACATTGGTATCCTTTCTAGCAACAAACTAACTTTCTTTCTGCCGTCTACATTATGGCGATTTGATTGTTGTCTCTTTCGGAGTCAGAAATACTTAGCACTCCCAAAATCTTTGAGAGGTTTTCATCCATCATTTCTGGCGACGCTTTTAGCATTCCCACCACGTAAGCCAGCTGTACTATGATTTGGGAGAATGCGGTTGACCAAACCGTGCGTGTGAAGTTTGGTAATGTAAACTATTTTTACGCTTACAGAGTGACTGAGAGACTATTAAACTGGAGACTAATATAAGTACCCAAGGCAGATTAAAACGAAAGGAATGAACGAGGTAAAAAACAGTAAAGAGTACTATTGGGGATGGAAGTGGAAAGATTGAAAGCAATTTGTTCACGTTCTGCCCCTGCTGAGGGCAAACGTTGCTCTGTACGGTACAGCATTTTCTCTGACGGCAAACAGCCACAGGCTGCTAACCTCTGTAGCTATGCTACACCGGGTTTGTATTTTAGGTAAACAAACAATTTCATGCAGAATTTCTGAGTATGTCTAAACAACTGGTGTTCTAATCAAAAACAAGTCTGAGTGCAAGAATGTTTCCCTCAAGAAAAATGTGGACAGCTTTAGATTGACAGTATAATGTAGAGGGCAATTTTAATGCAAAATTGTTAATAAAATTGTTGCTGGTAAAAACAGAATACTAATGAGTTTTTCAAGACAGAGCAGTACATGCATTACTTTTAATTGTTTTTCATTCGGGTAGTTTCAAAAGAATAAATAATTATGGTGGAATAGTGTCCCCCCAACACCCTTCCCCCCACAAAAAACCCAAATACTGGAAAACTATTTTGCTCCTGATTATTGGAGGAAAAAAAAGTTTTACACAAGTACAATGCGTAAGGATCAGTTAATCATCATGCGGACGGTAAACGTGTTGTTTTGCAAAGATGTTCTGGATCAATAAATGGCAAATAAATCCAATCCCTTTTTGTTGTTGTTGAACATTTTGTTTCTTTGTTTATGGTTATTGCAGATAAATCTACACACAGGGTCTACTTGATTATCGAGTATGATAGGCCTACCCATGACACGTGTGCAAGCATTGAACGCAAGGTGGTTTCATCTCTTGTAGTGCGCAGTATTGCACAATTGAGGGCTGTGAATTCCCAGTGTTTTGATAAGGGCCATTCTAGTCCGCTAGAGACTTCGCCTGCCTGCAAAACAGTCTCTAGCACAGTTGACATCACGTGATGGAAGGATTTCGTCCGAAAAATTCAAATGAGGGTCACAGGAGAGGTTTGTGGGATAGCCGATCTGCTCCCTGACATACGCCGTTAAAGTAGTTCTAAGACTATTTCGCACAAAACTCATAATTTACTCTTGTTAAGGCAGTAAACAAGCATTCATTCGATAAAATTAAATGTTTGTGTTGAAATGGAAACAAGTTTTGACATTTGAATGATTTCGCTAAAAAGTGGAGAGAAAAATAGAATCAGAACGAACTATTTTTGGCGCAACGCTGTAATGCGAAGGGTCAAGTCAATTACTCATTCATTGCGAACTGTGCCAGAGTCACTACTGACACGGGTTCTCAGAATGGATGAGGGCATGCATTGTAACATGTCGCATGCAAAACCCAACACACACACACACACACACACGTACGTACGTTCACACACACACACACACACATACATACATACACAAAACACACACACGCACGAACTCATGTACACACACACACACACACACACACACACACACACGCACACACACATTCACGCACGCACGCACATACACACACATACACATGCACACACACACGTACACACACACACACATGAACGCACACTCACACGTACACACACACACACACAGGTAAAAGAAAAAGGCAAACTAGTCAACTAATTTTACCTTAAAATGCTGTGGGGTTTCCCTAGCTTTAATTAGACTGTTAAAATGTGCATTTTCTGGCCTATATGCGTCCTTTTGATAAACTCTTATTGATTTAATATGAAGTAATAACACTG